>JAAAWM010010995.1:0-58200 GCA_036873465.1 Thinopyrum obtusiflorum | reverse complement strand
TTTGCTTCTAACACATGCATGCATGTATACGTACCGATCTCCCTACATATAGCTAGGTCAACTATAATTCTTTTTCCCCACGCACCGATAGACTTACCTCACTAGTTATGTCTCTCCCTTTCTCGGACACATGACGGTTGATCTTCCTATGTAGTTACGTATGCTTACCACAACCATATCGTCTTCCCTCATCATCCTTGCATACCTCCCGACCCGTCTCTCACACGCACATGCATAGACAGACAGACATCCCCGGCCCTCTCTTATTGATATTGCACTCGTACCCTCTGTTTGTCTAGCAGGCCTCTCCCACCATTTGTGAGACGCCACTCCACCACCAACCCTCCAACACTCTACCTTTGTCTTTCTCCTAACCTTATTCCTCTGCTACACATATGCATGGATGCCGATTGATCTCCCTCAATACATAGCTAGGTCTCTCTCCTTCTCCACACATATACTAGTCGATCTACCTCTCTATAGTTAGGTCTCTGCCCCCTCCCCCGCCCCCGACACACACACTGATATTCGAACATTGTAGGTAGGTATCCATGCCACAGAGAAAAACTGCACCTCTGTCCTCTCAAATTGCAGTAGGCCAGCCGCCCTGTATCTTTGACGTGGGCAAGCACAAATTCGATGGCACTCTTTATCGATCGCGCAGCCACACACTTCATCCCTGTTTTTGATTCTATCGATCTCTCACGCCGATGATCCCTCCACTCTCTTCTCGTGGATCGCTCCCTCTATATATGATATATCCATGACTCTGTTTCACACACATTGCATATGTTACATTTTTTGTTTGAGATATCATCGACACATTGCCTCTATTTCGCACAAACCATCTCTCTCACACCCACCCACGTACGTACCTCCACCTAAAGAAGAGGTGCACGCAGGACGCACGTACTCACGTCTCATTCCCGGCCACACCCGCGCGGGTACACGGTGGAGTTCGTTTCTGTACGAAAAGGCAGCCCACGTGATAATTTGACGCGTGTAGCGGTTGTTTACTCGAAGGAGGGTCATGTACCACGCGTAGACGGAACAAAGTTTGACTTGACACGTTAGTATTAAATTAAGTTATATATTCCTCAATGGCACGTACAGAATATAAAACGATTGTCGTGGGGAAAATGGAAAAATCCGCTCCACTATATACAACGGAGCCTGCCTTCCGGGGTTTGTCTCTCATCACACCATCTCACACCATCTCACACAAGGAGGCAGTGGCCTCTCTCTCTCACCGTTGGTCAGTGATCTGGCCGCATCCCGTTCACCGGCGGAAAGGGAGGATGTTCATCGTTTCTCCATTCGACGGCGTTGAGGCAGCACGTCCCAATCTGCGGTACCCGCTGACGGTGTCCTGGACTAGGGGGTACTCACCACGTTGTCTCCCGATCAGTTAGATTGGGCCGAGGACCCCATGGCCGCATACTCATGGGCCAGTTCGGACAACCCCTGCCGCATACAAGGAAGAGTCCACAAGACTTGGTGCTCAAGACAAGGACTCTCCTAAACCCTAGGCCTCCGGTGTCTTATATAAACCGAGGCCAGGCTAGTCAATAGACAATCGGATATTCATTACTACAATCTCGTGGTAGATACATGTACTCTGTACTACACCCCATATGAATACAATCAAAAGCAGCATGTAGGGTATTATCTCTTCAAGAGAGCCCGAAGCTGGGTAAAATCCCGCGTTCATGTTACCATCGCTCCAAGACGCCTAGCTTAGGACCCCTACTACGAGATACGCTGGATATTGAACCGACATTGGTGCTTTCATTGAGAGCCTGCTGGGTGATCGCCGCGGATCGATGGATGATCAGGTGATATTTTTTCAGTTAAATTTGTACCATACAAACTATCTCCTTTGCAAAATTGTTGCTATCATGTCTGTGCAATTTTTGTGGGGGGGGAGATCGAGAATAAGAAATTCTGGGCAGCGGCGGTGGTGCAACCTATACGAAAATGGCAGCACATGGTTGGAAGATTTGTGGCGGCCGAGGACCTGCCCACGCGGAGTAGTACAGACGGGCTGGCCGACAGGAAGATCGGCAGCAATACAGAGGGAGGTTCCATCCTTCCTTTTTATACTTGTTGTTTAATGACAATCTTTTAGCTAGTGTATTGTCCCGTGCGTGTTGACGTACTGGATTGACTGGACCCTAGCGTGAGGAGTAGTACTATACTACTACTACTTGCTAGCCCTCACGTGAGATGTTAGATCTCCTGGTCCATATTGATTTTAATGTGATGACTAATGGCTACATCCCCGTTATTGTTAGCGGTCGGCTTCCTCGTATGAGTGCCAGGTTCAATGTATAATATTTTTCCTCGAGGAGCGAATTATTGCTTGGGCCATTGTTGATTGCTTTGCACAGCCGAGGAGGACGAACACGTCTGCGTACAGTCCGCGCGAAGCAGCGCCCGTAGCTAAACATAAATTCAGCTATGCGGCAACCCACAGGGAGATTTATTTCTTTTCCTTTTTAATTCAATACCTATGTAGTCGACCGCTGGTCTTCTACTTTTTCTGACAAATACGCAGAATAAAAGTGCTACTACGCATATCGAGGATTGACTTTGCAGCATGTTCGGCACGGATCAGTTCGTCCGTTTGCTTCGGTCTGCTACAGTCGTCGCTGCTGGCATTCAGGTCGTATTTTTCCAAATTATTCGTTTAGCATTATTATACATAGAATATTTTTTGTTGGCCTGTACTGCATCATTTTGCCAGAGGAATTCTACTGTCGTTTGTACCAGGCATCAGTCCGGCCAACCTCTCCCGGTCACCTGGGCAGGACGACCTTCGCCGACATCGCCGTGCCACGACGCCAACGTGCCATCGAGCTAGCCTCAGCGCTCAGGCCATATTTACCAAACTTTTTTCGCATAAATTAATTATGCACCCATTTTTTTCATTATTATTTTTTGGTTTGCACTATTTTACCTGTGCAGGAAATTGACTTAGGTCGGGCCGCACTATCCCCTCGGCATGGTGTCCTCGTCGACCACCACCATCGACCGAATTGTGTCGTCGCCTTGGAGCGCTGCCCTGTGTTGGCAACCCCCCATCGTCGCTCCATCACCTCAGCTAGACTGAGGGCTTCACCTCTTCGGAGTGCCGAGTTCTTCGCTTGGCCACATCGGGCTTGGGGGCTGAGACCTTGTCCCGCACCAAGCTCGGACCGCGTCATCAATGCCGAACACATTAACCAGCTAAGTCGCTTTGACGCTCAAAAACTCCCAATTTTAAATTTTGTTCCATTCGACCAACCACTATACCTTTTTGGCAAAAAGTGGCTTGTGAAAAACTTCCTTGTCGAAACTGGGGGGGGGGGGGGGGGGGGGGGGGGGGGGGGGGGGGGGGGGGGGGGGGGGGGGGGGGGGGGGGGGGGGGGGGGGGGGGGGGGGGGGGGGGGGGGGGGGGGGGGGGGGGGGGGGGGGGGGGGGGGGGGGGGGGGGGGGGGGGGGGGGGGGGGGGGGGGGGGGGGGGGGGGGGGGGGGGGGGGGGGGGGGGGGGGGGGGGGGGGGGGGGGGGGGGGGGGGGGGGGGGGGGGGGGGGGGGGGGGGGGGGGGGGGGGGGGGGGGGGGGGGGGGGGGGGGGGGGGGGGGGGGGGGGGGGGGGGGGGGGGGGGGGGGGGGGGGGGGGGGGGGGGGGGGGGGGGGGGGGGGGGGGGGGGGGGGGGGGGGGGGGGGGGGGGGGGGGGGGGGGGGGGGGGGGGGGGGGGGGGGGGGGGGGGGGGGGGGGGGGGGGGGGGGGGGGGGGGGGGGGGGGGGGGGGGGGGGGGGGGGGGGGGGGGGGGGGGGGGGGGGGGGGGGGGGGGGGGGGGGGGGGGGGGGGGGGGGGGGGGGGGGGGGGGGGGGGGGGGGGGGGGGGGGGGGGGGGGGGGGGGGGGGGGGGGGGGGGGGGGGGGGGGGGGGGGGGGGGGGGGGGGGGGGGGGGGGGGGGGGGGGGGGGGGGGGGGGGGGGGGGGGGGGGGGGGGGGGGGGGGGGGGGGGGGGGGGGGGGGGGGGGGGGGGGGGGGGGGGGGGGGGGGGGGGGGGGGGGGGGGGGGGGGGGGGGGGGGGGGGGGGGGGGGGGGGGGGGGGGGGGGGGGGGGGGGGGGGGGGGGGGGGGGGGGGGGGGGGGGGGGGGGGGGGGGGGGGGGGGGGGGGGGGGGGGGGGGGGGGGGGGGGGGGGGGGGGGGGGGGGGGGGAACGAGAAACACCCCGCCTTCGGGATAGGGAGGTTGAAGCCGAAGGCTGACCCACTTGAAGTCTTGAGATAGGACGCGTCATGTTAAAGCACGACAGAAGCACTTTTTTTCTCTAAGACCAATTTTTTGGATTAGCACCGAACACTTGATCTAGTTCGGACGTCAAGTTTTCCCTGAGGTTTTTTGGTTTTCCAAGCCTATGGCACTTTTAAACAATTTGTGTGTTTCCAGCATAAGTCTCGCAGTGCAACGCCGGACACCTTTAGAGATTCGGCAAAAACATTCTCGGATATTGCTATATATGCATTGGTTTCGAATTGTGTCTTTGATCAATAGTTGGGTTGCCCGGCTCCTGTGCTTGCCGCCTATGTTCCGCTTTGTTCGGCTAGGTGTGCAAAAGGAGAACCACTGCGATTGTGCTTCCAGCTCGCATGGTTAAGCACCTCAGTGGAGAAAGCCAAAAACTGACTGTCACAATAAGCGTAAACTGGTCAGCGATCCGATGACTGTGTTAAATGATGGGCCATTCATAACATTGGCTGAAGTGTTTACGGCTTGACCTAGGCTGTCGCCGAACACTAACCGGGGGCTAGTAATTGGCCTCCCAACTTTAAGCTCCTATGACTAAGTGAAAGTTATAAAGCCCGCATATCTGATTGCCTCGTTTCCACTAACACAACCGCCTTCGGGCACCGAGACGTCGGCTAAGGGTTGTCTTGTTATTGCGGAAACACCCTGCGTAGTATCTACAAAGGGGTAGAAGCCGATGATGGGCCACTTTCAACTGATAAACGGTCGCAACGGAGTCAAAATAAACATATCATCGGCATTTGTATTTCATATACAAGGGCCGCCTTCCGTGATCATCGTTATAAAGCCATAAATATGCATCAATTTGACTTAAGATTTTGGCCAAGCTGGGTTGCCTGGCTTCTGTGCTTACCCCTACGTTCCCGATTGTTCGGCTAGGCGGTAAAGGGAGCACCTCTGCGATTGTTACTGCCGGGTCATCCGAGTTAGTACCTCAGACTGGGTGAAGCCGAAAAGCTAGCAATCTTAAAGTATCACATGGGTCGGCAATGACGAAGTGAAATTTTTTGGTTCATTAATACCATAGAATTCGGGAACTTTCCCCGAACTAAATCCTCAATATTTTTCTCCTGCATTGATCGGAGGTGAGGTTTCATGATCATGGTTGGCATGACAACCCAAAGAAACGAACCGACAGCGGGACTATTTTCTTTGGAAGATGTTTCTTACATTAAACAGTAATACAACATATCTCTCTGCATACCTTTGTTTAAAAACCGTATGGCCGGATTGCCTTGTTTGTCGTAAATCTTTGCCCTTGTAAAGGCTTTATAAAGTAGGACAAACACTCCTCGGCTACTGGCCAAGGAGGTGGAAGCCGATGGTCGGTCAACAAAGTTTTGTACAATGCGGATCCGAGCATTGATGATGTAAAGTATTTGGATACATAGAATCATTACACATAATTTGTGATTTTACTTTGGATATCGATCCTTAATTCGGCCACCCGTGCCCACATTAATGCTCGGGGGCGACTGGGCTTCGTGCTTATTATTTACAAATATTAAAGGGGTACATCGATCCCCTGATCTGGTGTTGCCACCCGACCAGTGTCTCGGGGGCTACTGCATTGATAATCCAATGTAGAAAATTTAAAGTGCAATATAGTTTTCGAGGAGATTATTATCCTCAGGTTGGTCGGCCGCACCCAACCTGAGTCTCGAGGACTTTGCACACCGCGTTTCTATTCCTAAGTATGCTGCCGAGCTGGGAATTGATCCTCAGGCTGATTTTATGAATTGACCTGAGTCTCAGGGGCTACTAGGGTCAGCGGTTTGATTTTTTTCCTTCAGGTGCATCCCGGATATTAGGCCAACACGCACCTTGAGGGCTACTGGCTATACATCTCAGCAGAGATTACATTGCATAATTTGAAATTAAATTCATAAAAATCAGTCCATGGTCGAGGTGGTGCACTACCTCGGATACAGTCTAGCGTTGGTGCTCGACTACAGTAGACACCCCGGAAGCAGTCCGGCATAAAGCTCGGATGCCAGTGGTTGGCTCCGTAGAAGGCATTTCTGGCATTAAGCTCGGCTAAACCCCTTCGACCTTTTTGAGCCAAGGTGATCTATGACACCTCGGATATAGTCCGGCATTGGAGCTCGGATACAGTCCGGCGTTGGTGCTCGGCTGCGAAAGATACCTCAAATGCAGTCCGGCGTTGGAGCTCGGATGCAAGAGGACACCGCCGCACGGGGACAACTTCGAACCCGAGGTGGGCGTAAAAATAACAAGGCATTGATAAAGGCCAGAAACTTAAAGGGGCTCCTCGGATACCCGACGTGTAAACTCTTCGGATGCACTTTGGTGATCCTCAAGATCGAAGATGGGAAGATTTGTTGAACCAGTTTTCAAAACCGACGACCGAAGATGAAGAACAGTTCGGAAGAATCGAGGAGTGTCCCCAACTTGAAGACCGGTTCAGGGGGCTACTGATGGTGTCCTGGACTAGGGGGTACTCACCACATCGTCTCCCGATCAGTTAGATTGGGCCGAGGACCCCATGGCCGCATACTCATGGGCCAGTTCGGACAACCCCTGCCGCATACAAGGAAGACTCCACAAGACTTGGCGCTCAAGACAAGGACTCTCCTAAACCCTAGGCCTCCGGTGTCTTATATAAACTGAGGCCAGGCTAGTCAATAGACGATCGGATATTCATTACTACAATCTCATGGTAGATACATGTACTTTGTACTACACCCCATATGAATACAATCAAAAGCAGCATGTAGGGTATTATCTCTTCAAGAGAGCCCGAAGCTGGGTAAAATCCCGTGTTCATGTTACCATCGCTCCAAGACGCCTAGCTTAGGACCCCTACTACGAGATACGCCGGATATTGAACCAACACCCACTGTTCTCTCTGACCAAGCTCCGGCGCGGTAGGGCCTTCGCCACTTGCTCGCTGCCGTAGTATGGGCAGATCCCGGCCGTCGGCGCCCTCCTAGTAACATCTCGACGACCCTCAGGTACAGCTTCCTCCGACCTTCCTCCACTGCACACCTTCCCACGTTGCTACATGTGGATCTTCTTTAGTTGTTTGCTTAAAACGTATCTCGGTCGGCGTACTTTCCATCTTGCAATCTCGTCCTCAAACCATTTTTGATAAACCACCAGGCTGCTATCTTTCCCTTATTACATGGAATATGCTTCTTTTTTGTCGGCGTATGTGTCTTCAACTCGTGTTATTGGGCAGTAATTGTTTCCTTTCTACCTCCTTTTGCAAACAGGGCTATCCATTTCACCTTGTTGCTATTGCGACCTTTTGGTGAGCTGCACAAATCACTTTTTCTTAAGAGTGTTTTGTGCAGTTCCGCCAAAATGTCACACGAGCAACGTTTTTACATTTCTGTGGGACTGCAGAAAGGGAGATTGGTTTTGCTATCCTCCTCATCCAACTCCGTGCCTAATCTTCTCCAACAAGTAGTTAGTCATAAAGAGAGATCGCAGAGGTGATCGGCTTCTATTTGTGTGTGTTATGTTTCATCATCTAGTTCCACTATTATTGTAATCACACTAACTGGATATCTTTGCAAACAGGGATGGTCAGTTCGATTTTAGTGGAGCTGCACAAAATGATCGGATTGTGATGTCCTCCGTACACCTCTTTTTTGGCTACAGAGCTAGGTGAAACTAGCTGCCAACCAATGAACACTGTGCCCAGGAAATGGAGCCATGCCTACGAACAACATCGATCAATTATATTTTTTCTTTATTTGTACACCTTCTCACAACTTTGTCTTCAGTTGTGATGTGAATATTGGCGCTGATCTGCGAACCATTGAGATGCATTAGCAGCCATGGTAGTTTCATTTGTATTTGATGGAATGTTGTAACGAGATAATCTTGAGGCAAGAGGACACATGAATCCTAAGTTGAAACCTTTTTTTCCTGCGGGAACCAAAGTTGAAACCTTCATAGCATCACAGTACAATTTCATTAAAATTATGTGTACATATAAACAAATCCTGAAGGATTGATAGCAATGCCAGAAACAATTCAACTTCGTTTTGCTGACATATGGACATCATTCATCCGGCTCCACCTGCCATGCAGCAATATTGAGTGCACAACTGCAGGGAAAGATTCACCCCGGTCGTTGCGCCGCAGTAGTAATGACTAGTGAGCAGTCAAATCATAGAGCCCCACCTTCCCCACAGTAAGTTGCTCAGACGAAGCAACCATCAATTCTCTGTTTGTTGAATCCGCTGGTACTCCCATATTCCCAGAGTAATAAGTTGCTCGGGCGAAGCAACCATCACTTCACCTTTCCCACAGTAAGTACTACTCCCTCCGTCTAGGTGTGTAAGTAACCTTACGAAAATCAGATATTCCTAAAACACTTAGGCGCAATGCATTAAATTCCGTCCTCGTTCCCCTCACTGCCTCGTTCATCAGCGAGCAATTTTTTTCGCTGAACCACACGGGGGAGGAATTTAATGCGGGAGAGAATGACCAACCTATGCATGCAGAGAAGGAACACGTTGATTAGGGGAGGGATTGACCCCAGTTTGCATGCACGTCAATGGGCCTACATGGGTTGGCTGAAACGGCAGCCCTATTAATTAGGGATTCATTGCTAATCTCTGTTTGGTTTAGGAGGAAAAAGTGGCGCGGTGATTAGAAGAATTTTCGGTCTGGTTCTTTGGCCTCTTCTAATCCACAACCACCTAGGTCGCGCTGCTCCACCTTAGGTGACTTACACACCTAGACGGAGGGAGTACCTCCTTTTTTATTCTAGAAACAACCACACACGAATATTGGAGGGTAGCAGCACAGCAACTGAATCAAAAATCGAAACCAACCAATGAACTACTACTAATGGTGAGCGTTTTCTAGTATCATGTACTCCGTCTGTCCATGTATATAGGGCTTAATGCGTTTTCCGAGACTAACTTTGGCCCTGTTTGGATTCATGGGTTAGAGTTAGTTTGAGCTAGTTGGGGCTCAAATAGCCCTAAAGTATCCAAGCATGAGGATTAAATTGGAGCAAGTTGCACTGAACCCACCAAAAAAAATATCCCGCCCAAGAGGTGCTAATTGGAGATAGTTCTCATTGGGCCCACTGAAAAATCACTTTTCTCTCTCCATCAAGTGCATTTATTGTCAATCTAACCCTGTCATCCAAACACCTCTTTGGCTACAGTTAGTTCAGGGTTAGTCATGAGTTAGTCTAACCTCTAGCTAAGTTAGAGTATCCAAACAGGAGCAGTATAGGACATGCAAGTTGCTCAAAGCATACAGTCAAATTCGTACGTGGAAGGATCTTTTTTTTAATGGAACATGGAAGGATCTTCGAACGATATAATTTTTAAATTATATAAAATCTTATCAATAATCAAAGGCATCCTCGAAGAATACATTAGGCCCTATATAAAATCTTATCAATAGTCAAAACCAAGTGTTACTACTACACCAAACAAGTTCAAAACGAGAAACTGGACCCACTCACGGCACGGCACGCCTGTCTCATTTGGTCCGTCGGTCAAAGCGCTTCCTCTTCTTGGCATAACAATAGAGTACAGTAAATTTTTTAGAATGCTCTTGGCATGTCGCTAACATGTGATGAGTTAACCGACCTCAATAGACGGCAAAAATGCCAGCCCGCCACACTTTGAGAGAGACGAGGAGTGAGAAGCGATGCGGGCTGGTGGATTACTAGAGCTAGGTGTCGCACGGAGGCCAAGAAATATGGTGATAGTGTGGGTTGGCCATGTACAGTATGATGTAACTACACTGGGCTGCTGTGTTTCGTACTCTTCCGGTCTACTGTGGAGATGATTGGTTGATTTTATATCATTGAATAATATAAAATATTATGAGTGCAGATGCTCCACCATGAGGTTCCTTGCTCCTTCTCGGTCGTCAGGAATCTATGTTCTTCCACTCTCTTTTTTAACATGAGCTTTGTTGATCCTTTTGCCAACACGCGGGACATCTAGCATCAAGGTGCACGTGTCATGCAAGAAAATGGAGATAAGCAGTGCGTAAGTGAGTCATGCACTATGATGGAACCTAGTACTACACAATATTTTTCCTCCTCAATGGCATGTGAATAGTGCATGTACTCAATGATGGAGCACGGGATGGTAGCCATGGACATGGTCGACCCTTTTTGGAGAGAGTACTAAATACGTATTAACTTTGATGTGTCCCGTCAACTTGCAGAACAACGAGAAGCACACACTGAATGACGGAGCACAGGATGGTAGCCATGGACATGGTCAACCCTTTTTGGAGACTAATGCACTACTTTTGATGTGTCCGGTCTACTCGCAAACGAGGAGAAGCTTTGCTTACTACTACTACTAGTACGACCCCTTCCGTTGCTCACGCGCGCGCGGTGGCTCGCAGGACGAGGAGAAGCTTTTGCTTTATGATAGTGCGCTTAATACAGGCGGTGGACGTGCAGCGGTTCATTCAGTGCCAGATTACCAGAAGTATCTATATTGTAGTACCATCATCATTGTTCGACTTTCGGAAGAGGCGAAGAGCCAAGCGCATGGTCACCTACTCACAGTATAACCGGCCGTGTTTGCACTAATTTTTTAACGTAGTACCTGAGTGGATTGCTCCAGTGGTCATCACACGTGAGCCAATCGATTTGCACCCTTCCACGCTCCATTTTGTCTTGTGTTCCTTCCTCCGTCTAGCACACTGACAAGTGGGCCCCATGCTCATGTATGCCAACGTGGTAGTTAATTATTTTGCCAGAGTCAGCTATCACACCCTTTCGATTCCACGTCAATGTACCCACTAGAAACAAGTTATACTTTTTCAGTTCAACCGCCTCCCTAGGTGTTTGGAGAGGAATTGGCCAACACAAGGCAGTTCTATAGGTGGGCAGGCGGCAAAAAACAAGGGAAAACGCGCAAACTAGCTAGATGAGGGAGGGAAACTTCTACATTCGCAGGGGACATGGCATTGGCTATTGGGCGGCACCAGGCGGTCATCCAGGTACGCCATAAATGATACGAAGAGGCATCCTATATCAGCAAGGACCAACTTCCCTACCGATAGCTCATCTAACAGAACTCCCAAGTTAATTGTGCTAAGGCTGGAGTAGTCATGAGATGGGTGACCGGATGGGAAGTGGACTTGATATTAACTAGATGGTATGGGTAACAATAAAGGTTTATAATAATAAACCTTACAGTGACCCATCCATCTAGTTAATATCGAGGTCTTTGTTTTGTATTTTTTGACATTTTTTGTTTTTTAACACATGTTAATCGAAGGTCTATTGTGTTACTTTTTAATATATTTTTATTTTTTGAACACATGCTAATTGACTTGAAAGAAGGTCTATCGCGTTACTTCACGACATGTTTCCAAAAAAGGTCATATGACCTCTGTCAACTTATAAGTCATGTCTGTCAAATTAACCTCGAGGTACTTGTTCTCAAATTAACCTCTAGGCCTTGCTGGAGTGCTCCAATGTAGCCGGCTGTTGGCTATAAGGAGATGCCACCTCAGTTAGAGTCATCATAAAAAAATACTCATATAACAGGTTGGCTCTTAGAATGGCTATTAGGTTGGCTCTAAGCATTTAATATTTGCATTAGCAAGGTACTCCCTCCGTCTAGGTGTATAAGTCACTTTACGAAAACCAAATAATCCCAAAACACTTAGGCGCGGTGCATTAACTCCCACCTCGTTTATTGTTTATTGACATATCAACCAATAAGAGATGTGGGCGTGCATGTTTTCAATGACTCGAGACTACCAAACACAACATGCAGTGGTTAGTTCATTGCATGCAATGCTATTAATTAGCAAATAAACATTAAGTTCTCTTGTTTTTCCCTCCTTCTTGATCACGGTGCACAACCAAAGATGACTTATTCACCTGGACGGAGGGAGTAATATAAAATATTATGAGTGCAGACGCTCTACCGCGAGGTTCCTTGCTCCTTCTCGGTCGTCGGGAATCTATGAGGATGTTTGGTTCATGGCCACACCACGTAGAATCTATGAGGTGAGTGTTTGGTTCAAGCCACACCTTAGTCAAGCCACACTTGGACCCCACATGGCATACACACACAAAATAAGGCAAGATTCCCTTAGGCTTGCCAACTTGTGGCTCTCATTTTGATGAACTAACCTTAGACAAGCTTGGCAAAAATGTGTGGCAAAGTGTGGCAATGCTAGGCCTAGAACCAAACAGCCCCTTTGCCACAACTAACCTTAGGTAAAGTGTGGTTGCCACAAAAAGTGTGGCTATGGCCACCACAAGTGTGGCAAGATTTGGCAAAAAATTGAGCCTATGGCATGTGGACCATATAACTAGAGAAGTGTGGCAAAGAACCAAACACATGTCTAAGATGTTGTGGCATGACTAAGGTTAGACGTGGCAACCTTACGCTGGGAAGCAAACAGGCCCTATGTTCTTCCACTCTATTTTTTACGTGAGCTTTGTTCATCCTTTTGCCAACACGCGGGACATCTAGCATCAAGGTGCATGTGTCAAGCAAGAAAATGGAGATAAGCAGTAGGTAAGTGACACTACAAAAAATACACTTCCGTGATGATACATGTTTGTCACAGTAGGTCACGTTTTTTGTCATGCATGTACATCCATGACGATTTTATGACAGAATCAAGATAGTCATACCTGTGCTGTCGTAGAAGTGTCCCATGACATTACCAAAATTATCATCACATAAGTGTCCACTTCCATGACGATAAATCGCGCGTCACAGAAGTGCTTTCGTCAAGGGTGACCGACACGTGGCATCCACCGTAACCGAACGCCGTTAAGCTATCGAGTTCGGTTTTGGATCCGATAACCCGTTAACAGCCCGGGCCAATGGGGATTTTCCACGTGTAAATCATCATTGGCCGGAGGAAACACGTGTTGCCTCACCGTTGGGACATATGTCATCCACTCATTGGACAGGAGGCGCCTATGATAGGTCGACACGTGGCACGGCCCAACAGTGGCCCATTCCGGTGAAAAAGGTCGGCCCAGTAAAAATTAGCAGGCCGGCCCATATAAGGCCTACTTGTGTCGGGTCCATTTAAGCCCACGGCCCATACGAGATGTGCCAATTCGGCCCGTCAATGACCCTTAAAGATTTGACACCATTGCAGCCCATCGTCAGTTCGAGCCCGTTAACAGCCCGCTATATATTTGGGCTCAATATCGGCCCGATGAGATTTCGGCCTGTTAACGGCCCATTCAATGGATGGGCCAATTTTCACGATGTACATCTTTCGGCCTTTTAGCGACCCATTTAAATGTTGGGCTAATTTCTGGCCCGGTGTGTCTTTCAGCCTGTTGACGGCCCATAAATCAGTTGGGCCATTTGTAGTCGGACCTGAGTTTCGGACTTTTAGCGACCCATTTAAGTGTTGGGCCAATTTCCAGCCTGGTGTGTCTTTCAGCCTGTTGACGGCCCATATATCAGTTGGGCCATTTGTAGTCGGACCTGAGTTTTGGCCTTTTAGCGACCCATTTAAGTGTTGGGCCAATTCCCGGCCCTGTGTGCCTTTCAGCCTGTTAACGGACCATAAATGAGTTGGGCCATTTGTAGTCGGACCTGAGTTTTGGCCTTTTAATGGCCCATGCCCTTCATGGTCCAATACCAGCCCGGTTTCTCTTTCGGCCTGCTAAAGGCCCACAACACAGTTGGGCCATTTACAATATGACCTGACTTTCAGCCTCTTAGCGGCCCATGCTCTTCATGGTCCAGTACAAGCTCGCTGTCTCTTTCGGCCTGCTAAAGGCCGACAGTATAGTTGGGCCATATGTAGCCCGAACTTAGTAACGGCCTGTTAACGGCCCGTGAAATCAATTGGGCCCACCTGTTGCCCGCTTCGATGTCGGCCTGTTAACCACCCGGGAGTTAAGAGGGCCGACCATGAAATATCTCGATTCAATGAAATAGCTCGTTCACCAGGTCAAAATAGTGAACTAAATCCAAAATTGAACACCTCAATCGAGTAGCATGTTGTACAGTATTATAGTACTCCATGAACATGTTGAAAGTAAAATTAATGAACTTGTTTGATATACGCATATATCCGTTCATGTGTGGATTGCAGACAACATGTTCTCCAATTTAAATATTTGAATGCAAGTTTATATCGAAACATGGTTTATATCAGTCTTTGATGCATAAATTGCGACCTCCCCCTCTCCCGGACTCCTGCTCTCTCTCTCTCTCTCTCTCTCTCTCTCTCTCTCTCTCTCTCTCTCTCTCTCTCTCTCTCTCTCCGACAATCTTCAATTCTATCGCACGCATCCAACACACAAAACTTGTTGGTCCCTCTCGCTTTCTCTCCATCTCTCTCTCTCTCTTTGTGTGTGTGGGGGGGGGGGGGGGGGGGGGGGGGGGGGGGGGGGGGGGGGGGGGGGGGGGGGGGGGGGGGGGGGGGGGGGGGGGGGGGGGGGGGGCTAGATATCTTGGGTGCACTCATCGTACGCACACAAATTCCTTGGCTCATTGCCCGTAACTCTCTCACGCACCACTCTGTCGTCTCGGAGCTCTTCCCCCTCTCCCTCAAACTCTCCATCTACCTGGGTCACACATACACATGCATATCTCACTCGCACTCGATAGGCCCATCTAAAACTCTATCTCTCTCCCTCGTTCTCTCTCCATCTCACACGCACACACACACAATCTCATGCCTAGCTAGCCAAGTATGATGGTCTCTCACTCAATTGTAGGCACACACAGTCCCCCCTATATGTATATGACTAGCTAATCTTAGTCTCCATCACAAAGATGTGCATGGTCTATCTCAATTTCTCTTGGGGCATCTTTCTATCGCGCACGCACCTCCCTTGATCTCCCACCCATATAGTCCCCTCACGATCTCGAGGGGATCTCTCTATCACAAACACACCCTCTCGCCCTCCCCATGCGTCCATGTTCTCCATGTGTCCCTCTCGACCTTTGTTCCTTGTTGGCCAGACCTCTATTGGACATGTGCTATAGGGGTGTCTCTCTCCGTTGCAAAAAATTACACACTAGCTATCTTCGTGTATCTCCTCGCCTCGCTTTTCTATCTCGGAGATGCATGTGTGATATGTTCGCCTAAGAAACGAAAAAACACACTCTCTCTCTAATTTATCGTTTGTTGTCACTTTCTCTTTCACACACATACTCTTTTTGCACACTTACTCATTCTCCTTCACACGCACTTGATCTCTCTCGACTTAGGCACTCTCCTCGGTCCATAGCATATTGATTTATTGAAAAGTCAAACATCACAAAGTTTGACCATGTACGTGGAGAAAAACAATTACATCTAGAACGGCAAACATATACCATTAGATTCACCATGAGATGTAGTTTCTATGATGTATCTTTGGTATTGTAGATATAAATAACATTTGCGTAAACCTGATCAAAGTTTCCAAAGTTTGACTTCTAAAAAATTTACAAGCACTGCATTATCGAGCGGATGGGATATCTCTTTCCCCCTCTTAGCTATCTGACGCACCACTTAGCCTTATCGGGGCTCCTTAATCTCTCTCAAACTTTATATCTCCCTGGTTCACACATACACATGTCTCGCTCGCGCTATACATATAGACCCATCCAACACTCTCCGCCCTTGTTCTCTCTCTAGGGGGGGGGGGGGGGGGGGGGGGGGGGGGGGGGGGGGGGGGGGGGGGGGGGGGGGGCTAAGTATGATTATCTCTCACTAGCCATCAGGAACACATGTATTGTCTCCTTCCATCCATACGTCTATCTCGATATCTCTCGGGGTATCTTCTATCGCGCACACACCTTGTCACTCGATCTCCCCCCCATGTAGTCCCATCACGATCTCCAGGGGATCTCTCTATGACAAACATACACTCTCTCCTCCCCATGTCTGCATTTTCTCGGTACGTCTCTCTCGACCTCTCTTCCTTGTTTGTCAGACCCCTCTTGGCCACGTGCTAGGGGTCTTGCTCTCTCGGTTGCAAACAACCACACACTATCTCCTCACCTTGCTTCCGTTGTCGAAGATGCGGGGGGGGGGGGGGGGGGGGGGGGGGGGGGGGGGGGGGGGGGGGGGGGGGGGGGGGGGGGGGGGGGGGGGGGGTAGTTAGGGACTCTCTCACGTCCATAAGCATATGGATGTTTTGAAAAGTCAAACCTCAGAAAAGTTTGACCAGGTATATGTGGAGAAAAACATTTACATCTGGAGTGATCATTAGATTCATCACAACATGTACTTACTTCATACTATCATTTATCTTTGGTATTGTAGATATAAGTAATTTCTTTATAAACTTGGTCAAAGTTTCAAAAGTTTGACTTTTAAAAAAATGTTGGAACTACATTATCGAACGGAGGGAGTAGCTCTTTCTTTCTCTCTCTGCTATCTCTCACGGGCCTCCCCTCTCACTCGAACACTCTATACCGACGGATTATACGCTCACTGTGTCAGCGTATAGCTCCGTATATTGTTTAGTTGATCGGTCAACCAGTCCACATGCTGCCTTGTCAGCTCGTGTTATGTATCTTCGTGTGCTGGCCCATGTGCCAGTGGGTGAAAATAAGTAAACTAGAGGCCCATCTGACACGCGGTGAAGTAAAAAAAGTTGAAACCACTCGGGGTAGCACCCCGCACGCTAGTAAATTGAGGGCGCATTGAGGACACACTTCTTCCACATGAAGGATGCACTAGCACACAATTCACCACTGTGCGGCGGCATGCACAGAAGGATGCACTCGCGCACAACCAGCACACAACACACACCAGCACACGTGTACACCGGCGTCGCCGCCGGTTGAGTGTGACGGCGAGGCAGCAAACAAGCAGAGGCGGCTCAAGCCAAAACCGCATCCGGCGAGCCTGGACTTCATCAGTGGCCTCCCCGACGACATGCTGCTCATCATCATCGGCCTCCTCCCCACCAAATCTGCCGTGCGGACCGCCCTGCTCTCCCGGCGGTGGCGCCCCCTCTGGCACTGCGTCCCCCTCAACCTCACCGTCGACATCTGCCTCTACGACGGGGATTGCAAACGCATGGCCGCAGTCTCCAAGATCCTTTCATCGCACCCTGGGCCAGCCAGACACCTTGACATCCGCATGTTCAGTACCAACTGCAAGGTCCAACCCAAGTTCGACGAGTGGTTCTTATCCCTCGCCCTAGATCAGCTCGAGGAGCTCAGCTTTGAAGCTCGACGATGTTGCTCTCTGCCGCCGTCCACGCTCCGCCTCACGCCAACGCTGCACTGCGCCAACTTCAGCTCCTGCTATCTTCCCCAGATTAATGTCGCGCCCGCCCTTCTTCTCCCTCAACTCAAGTAGCTCGACCTCTTCGACGTTGTCATCTCGAAGATGGCTATGGAGCACCTGCTCCGCAGCTGTACTGCGCTCGAGTACCTTCGTCTTGAGCAGATCCATGGGTTCATTAGCCTCCACATCGCCTCGATGAATCTCCGATGGATTTATGTGTCTTGCTGGCCCCGCAACAAGACATCAATTGGGAAGAGATCACTCCAGCTGTTCCACGTTATGGTCATTGAGAATGCGCCTTTCCTTGAGAGATTGCTTGTATCGGATCTAGAAGGTCCAACAAAAATCAGGGTCATTGACGAGCCCAAATAGACAGCGTTGGTGCACTCGTCTGCCAAATTCTCCGAACTCTTTATTGGATCCATAATCGTTCAGGTACAGCACTCATCTTCCTCTCCGTCTTCTTGAAATTCACATTTTTAAATTTCTTCTTGATGTATTTATGACCGTCTTCCAGAAAATGATTCCCACAAGCTTGACCCAGTCTATGTGCACAGTGAAGATCTTGGCAATAAAATCTATCGGCCCCAATCTGGATCAAGTTGTTGGATTCCTTACATGCTTTCCATGCACGGAGAAGCTACTCATCGAGGTGAAACTTCTTTCCTATTAGTAAATGGTAATCACAACGTAGCTCAATTTTTTTCGTAATTTTCCCAAATTACGATGACAAGTGTAGTGTTCAAAACTGCATCTACGCACTGCACCGAAAGAAATATTTTTAGTATTTTTTCTCATGTGATCACCTGCATCATTTTTTTGTTGTACTACTATAGTAGCCTAGGCTAGTCATAGTGGAAAGTAACTTAGACTACTCCAGTAACTCTATGGTTACCCTAAGAGCAAGTACTACCTCCGTCCTGGTTTACTCTTACTATTTTGTAGTATCAAAATTTGACCATAGATTTAACTGACAAAATGTTAATGCATGTCACTAAGAACTATATCGTTGGATTCGTATTTGAACATAATTTCAAATGGTGTAATTTTTAGTGACATGCATTGGCATTTTCTCACGTAAATCTATGGTCAAAATATTATACTAAATAAGAGGTAGTACAAAAGTGGGCTATAACGGCCCTCCACTATGTAGGCCAAAACACGTGCCAAATTCACTTGTGATGCATTTGGCATCGATGCCCCTCCATTGCTCACCTGGTGCCCCAATCTGGATCACCTACTTTGCTCCGGTGCCAAATTAACTCACGCAATGAAAAACACTTGCGTGGGAGAGAGAGAGGACTAAGGCAATAAAAAAACACTTGTTTGGGAGAGTGAGAGGCTGGTGTAGTTGGTTTGATTGATTTGTTTATACATGTGGGTCTGTGTGCACAGCGGTGCCAACTCTCTCACATCGCGAGAGCAGTGCCAAAATCTTTTGATTTGACATCGATGCGTATTATGTGGCATACTTTTGCGAAATATGGCATCGGCCACATAGTGGGAGGCAACAAATGCCCAGGCTCTTCACATACTCCTAGGTAAATGAGAGGAAAGAGAAAGAGAGAGAGAGAGAGAGAGAGAGTGAAAAAATATCACTAGCCAGCCAACTCTATCGTATGAGCGAATGATATTGGTACCTCTTGATGACACGACAATCTTATACAGCTAGCTGCTCTAATATGTTCTCTTCTTTTGCAGATAAAAAAAGACCCGAAAGTGAAAAATGTGCTGCACTATAACAATCTCATCGAATGCCTTGGTCTCCATCTTACAGAAATTGATTTGATCGACTACCGAGGCAGCACATCTGAGATTAAATTGGCCAGGTTCTTTGTTCTGGAGGCAAGTGTGCTCAAGGTAATGAGGTTTGGCGTTCTCTGGCGCAATAATGAATGGCGTGCTGATCACCGCAAGCATCTAAGCCTAAATGACAAAGTCTCCGCAGAAGCTGAATTTGTTTTTGAAACATCAAGTGGCCAGAGACTCCAAAAACTTATTTGCCCATTAGTGACTTGTCAGGGCGGTGGATTTTAGTTTGTACGATAATGCTGCATCCACCTAAAGTAACGAAAGTTCTTACGTAAACTTCCTAGTAATTCCCTCTTCGTAGGTGCAGTATTACTCCTAACATTTGTAATATCAGTTTGAAACTTGTAATATTGCTGTGTCCTATTCCTGCGTTTTCAAAATCCTACGAATCAAACAGGACCTGAGTTGGTGATGATGTTGTGCCTGCCATCTTTCACCAATAGCCGTCGGATCTAGATCTGACGCATACAAACCAAACTTCTCCAGTTTTGCAAAAAGATGCCCACACTTGTTCCCTATTTACAAACAACTCCTTATCTCTCACAATCAGCCTTATCTCCTCCCCACCACATCTAGAAGGCCATGGAAAAATCTGGCGCGATGGCCACTGCCGGCGCCGTCCACCCCCCAATCTTGGTGTTCCGTGCAATGCACGGGCATCTACGCGCGGGAAATTATGTCGAACACGGCTAGTTGTAAGCAGGCTAGGTCTACAGCCATGATGATAGTGACTGCAGACGGTGAGGCTGACTATGGTATGCCAAACACGGCGCCTATACTTAGGTGTCATCTCCGGCGTAGGGTCTTGTCACTTCACTGTGACGAGCAGCACGTAATAATTTGACCAACGGGTAGTACAGTGCTACTACATTGGTAGTACTACTACTAGTACTAGCACCACTGTCTGGATTTAGTAGTACTACCATGTCCATCTGGATTTAGTATTTGACTAGCAATATCTAGTAATGCATGTCACAAAAAATGCACTACTCCCTCTGTAAATAAATACATGGTGTATTGTTTTATTCCTATCGGTGAGATAACTTAATGTCTTTTTGCTACTTAATAGGATTACATGCAATGAACTAACCACCGCATGTGATGTTTGGTAGTCTCAAGTCATTGAAAGCATGCATGGCCCACATCTCTCATTGGTTGATATGTCACGAAATAAGAAACGAGGAAGGAGTTAATGTACCGTGCCTAAGTGTTTTGGGATTATTTGGTTTTCATAAGGTGACTTACACAACATTTTTGGTTACATGCATTAACATTTTATTAGTTAAATCAAAGGTCAAAACTTGGCGCAAAATGCAAACGGGACCAATAAACTATTAAACATCAAAGTTCTCTCGTTTGGCCCCAACTAGAGGTCCGGTGAGATGACTATACTGCACCGGCACGGAGGGGGACGCAGCTTCATTGACTTACTACACCTGCCTTTGGGTGTATGACACGTTGGCCCAACGGGTGGATGGCCAACCTGTCATACAGCCAAAGGCAGGTGCAGTAGAGGGGCGAGGAGTAGATGGCCAACACGCACGTGAATTCAACGCAGTATGCACTTCTCATATAAAGGCCCCCGCCAGTCCAATCTACGAAATCCTACGCACCTACGCACCCAAGGGCAACAGTGATCACTCCAATCGCAAGATCAGTTGACTAGAAGCTAGACCCATGGAGGCGATGAGCGCGAGCATCAGCCGGCTGTGCCAGATGGTCCATGACATCGGCCTGCGGCCCGGCACCAAGGAACGTCTCCAGGTAGTGCTTGAGGCCGCCAGGGCGAGGGGCCGCTTGGACGACAGCTTCGTTTCCTTGTTCGACGAGGTCCTCATCGGCTTCCTCGACAAGTTCACCATCGTCAAGAAGCTCGCGGACGACCTTGAAGTACGCCTCCAGCCCACGCGCCGAGGCTCTGCGATGCCTGCCACCCTCAACGGCCTCTATGGTGACAACCTCTTTGATGCACTGGTGGCCCTGCGACTGCCCGCCGTCACGCCGGAGAATGTCCACCTCGAGGTCGCGCTCGCCGCGCAGCGCCTGGCGCAGCAAGACACCATCGACATAATCACCCACGTCTACGCGCAAATCGTCCACAAGGGGGGGGGGGGGGGGGGGGGGGGGGGGGGGGGGGGGGGGGGGGGGGGGGGGGGGGGGGGGGGGGGGGGGGGGGGGGGGGGGGGGGGGGGGGGGGGGGGGGGGGGGGGGGGGGGGGGGGGGGGGGGGGGGGGGGGGGGGGGGGGGGGGGGGGGGGGGGGGGGGGGGGGGGGGGGGGGGGGGGGGGGGGGGGGGGGGGGGGGGGGGGGGGGGGGGGGGGGGGGGGGGGGGGGGGGGGGGGGGGGGGGGGGGGGGGGGGGGGGGGGGGGGGGGGGGGGGGGGGGGGGGGGGGGGGGGGGGGGGGGGGGGGGGGGGGGGGGGGGGGGGGGGGGGGGGGGGGGGGGGGGGGGGGGGGGGGGGGGGGGGGGGGGGGGGGGGGGGGGGGGGGGGGGGGGGGGGGGGGGGGGGGGGGGGGGGGGGGGGGGGGGGGGGGGGGGGGGGGGGGGGGGGGGGGGGGGGGGGGGGGGGGGGGGGGGGGGGGGGGGGGGGGGGGGGGGGGGGGGGGGGGGGGGGGGGGGGGGGGGGGGGGGGGGGGGGGGGGGGGGGGGGGGGGGGGGGGGGGGGGGGGGGGGGGGGGGGGGGGGGGGGGGGGGGGGGGGGGGGGGGGGGGGGGGGGGGGGGGGGGGGGGGGGGGGGGGGGGGGGGGGGGGGGGGGGGGGGGGGGGGGGGGGGGGGGGGGGGGGGGGGGGGGGGGGGGGGGGGGGGGGGGGGGGGGGGGGGGGGGGGGGGGGGGGGGGGGGGGGGGGGGGGGGGGGGGGGGGGGGGGGGGGGGGGGGGGGGGGGGGGGGGGGGGGGGGGGGGGGGGGGGGGGGGGGGGGGGGGGGGGGGGGGGGGGGGGGGGGGGGGGGGGGGGGGGGGGGGGGGGGGGGGGGGGGGGGGGGGGGGGGGGGGGGGGGGGGGGGGGGGGGGGGGGGGGGGGGGGGGGGGGGGGGGGGGGGGGGGGGGGGGGGGGGGGGGGGGGGGGGGGGGGGGGGGGGGGGGGGGGGGGGGGGGGGGGGGGGGGGGGGGGGGGGGGGGGGGGGGGGGGGGGGGGGGGGGGGGGGGGGGGGGGGGGGGGGGGGGGGGGGGGGGGGGGGGGGGGGGGGGGGGGGGGGGGGGGGGGGGGGGGGGGGGGGGGGGGGGGGGGGGGGGGGGGGGGGGGGGGGGGGGGGGGGGGGGGGGGGGGGGGGGGGGGGGGGGGGGGGGGGGGGGGGGGGGGGGGGGGGGGGGGGGGGGGGGGGGGGGGGGGGGGGGGGGGGGGGGGGGGGGGGGGGGGGGGGGGGGGGGGGGGGGGGGGGGGGGGGGGGGGGGGGGGGGGGGGGGGGGGGGGGGGGGGGGGGGGGGGGGGGGGGGGGGGGGGGGGGGGGGGGGGGGGGGGGGGGGGGGGGGGGGGGGGGGGGGGGGGGGGGGGGGGGGGGGGGGGGGGGGGGGGGGGGGGGGGGGGGGGGGGGGGGGGGGGGGGGGGGGGGGGGGGGGGGGGGGGGGGGGGGGGGGGGGGGGGGGGGGGGGGGGGGGGGGGGGGGGGGGGGGGGGGGGGGGGGGGGGGGGGGGGGGGGGGGGGGGGGGGGGGGGGGGGGGGGGGGGGGGGGGGGGGGGGGGGGGGGGGGGGGGGGGGGGGGGGGGGGGGGGGGGGGGGGGGGGGGGGGGGGGGGGGGGGGGGGGGGGGGGGGGGGGGGGGGGGGGGGGGGGGGGGGGGGGGGGGGGGGGGGGGGGGGGGGGGGGGGGGGGGGGGGGGGGGGGGGGGGGGGGGGGGGCTGTTGCAATGCACGTACAATTATGTATTCAGAAAATATTTTTTTGCCTCGTCGCAGCACCCACTCAGAGAAGCGACTCGAAAGCCATTCATAAATTTAGTAAGTGTATCACAGGCATATCATTTTATTACATACAATAGGTCATCAACCCACAATGACAACGAGGATACATTATAAATACTAAAGTTTTCATCACACAACAAATAACAAGCAATGAAATGAACTTCAACTCAACTAATCCTCGGCGTTGGAAACGCTTGCTTTGAACCACAAGTGATTCTCTGGGAAGGGCCAGCTACTGTCAATCTCGATACCAACGCAGGACTAATCATCTAGGCTAAAGCGGCCTACTGTATCACGACTAGGGTAGGGAACCACCGCAATGTCCGACGTATAGATACAGTTGCTTCTCATAAATGGTAGTAACGTTGTGTCAACAGCAGCTGGATCGCCTTTCACCATCATTGAATAGTTTTGTCCAAGGAAGAGCGAGTTTTCTCCAAGACTATCAATACTATACCAGGGAGAAGGTGTTGGCGCTAGCACAGTAGTATCCATCCCGAATACCATGCAACGGGTGTTGGAATAGGTCCAGAGAGTGCGACCATGGGAGACAACACCTGCTTCCTTAGTAGTAACATCAGTAGTGGGCTGTATACAGACAAGAAGGGGTGATCCATCGGAAGTTGCCAGGCGCCACTGAGTATATGGGCCCTCCTCGTCCTCATGCTCATGATCATCACCATCATCTCCCCCTTGGTTATAAAAATTTTCAAGTATAGGTGGTGGAATGTTCACAGGACCTTGGAAACACAAGAAGAAGGTTAATTAGTAGAGAAGGGAAACTTGCTAACTCGCATGCATGTGGATGAAACAATTATAATTACGGTGGAAGACAAACGTACCGAAACTACGAGGATCCCATGCAAAAACAGTGCCACAAGTGGTGGCAGCAAACACAAGACCCTCGTATTGAATTGCATCACAGTACACATCCGTGTATAGAAACTGATTTTTGAGCAATATCCATCCAGTCGAACCACGAAGGACGGCAACAAGCTTGTCGAAGATAGCAACAACTTCATAGTTCTTGTAATTCCAAGAGCGGTTGGGAACTCGACAAATTGCTATCTTTCGTAGACGACAGCCACCATGATCGTATTTGAACGTATGTAGATCATCTGTGTGCTCAACCTCAGGGCGCTCTGAGATTTTTGGAAGTGGAATCCGCTGACGAGTGTACACATTCACAAGTTCCCACTCGCAATTGTACCCAATATAAACAACCCAATCTCCATTTGCGCCAGCTCAGGCCTTACCCTTAAGCGATGGCATCTTGACATCACACGTATCATTATCAAGCGGCATCAACTTGCACAAGGCAAGGCCTCCATCGTCCGCGCCCATGCGAAGAGGCTTATAGCGAAGAAGATAAGGGAGATCAAACCGCTCCTGGACCCTTGGGTTCCTTGTAATGATGTTATTAGTTGAGTCGAGAATGGTCTTGAACGAACCTGCCATGCTAGTCGAGGTGATGATGTCGCACCGATCAATGAGTTCCCCCACCACGTCATCTTTCAGATCGGGGCAAGAATAACGGGGTCATTTCCGGCTTGTTCCCTCCATGGAGAAGATGATCGAACAATGGCAGAAGGAAGGGTGAAGGCAAATGGAGGAGGAAGGAAGAGCGTGCGACAGCAGTTCCAAATCGAGAAGGAAAGGCGAAGAGTCGGTGTACGGTTGCCAGTTTGCCACGGTACACGAAGAGGCGCCCCGGCCTACACATCCTTTCAGAAATTGTACAAAAGGACTCGCCGTCGTCTCACTGACATGTTGGAACGGGATCACATGTCAATGAAACATGGTGTGTAATTTCTCGTGCAAAATGCGATTTGGCCGCGTTGGCCCGAGGTGCCGCATTAGTTATCGACCTTTATTTTTTTAACATACAATCTGAGTGGATAGCTCCTGTGGTCATCACACATGAGCGGATATATAGGTGGGCTAGGTGGGCAGGCGGCAACAATCTGAGTGCTAAAAGAGTTTATCTGGAAAAAAGAGTTGATCCAATGCTTGGTTTTGTTTGGATTTTCCAACTATAACCATTGGATAGAGTGAATCAATGGCTTATGTTCAAAGTTATTCTCATACTATAGAATGGTATAGGAACGTGGAGAGATTTGGTTGATTTTATATCGCTAAATAATATAAAATATTATGAGTGCAGACGCTCCACCCCAAGGTTTGTTGCTCCTTCTCGGTCGTCGGGAATCTATGTTCTTCCACTCTTTCGTTTAAGACATGAGCTTTGTTCATCCTTTTTCCGACACGCGGGACATCTATATGCCTCCATTTTAAAAATCATACTATATGCCTCCAGGACACGCGGGACATCTAGCATCAAGGTGGCGTGTCATGCAAGAAAATGGAGATATGCAGTGCGTAAGTGAGTCGTGCACTTCGATGGCACCTAGTACTACGCAATATTTTTTTTCTCCTCAATGGCACATGAATAGTGCATGTACTCAATGACAGAGCACGGGATGGTAGCCATGGACATGGTCGGCCCTTTTTGAAGAGAGTACTAATAAATACGTAACTTTGATGTGTCCCATCAACTCGCAGAACAATGAGAAGCTTGCTTACTACGCCTTCTCCCTCGCCAACGCATGCGCGGTGGCTCGCAGCACGAGGAGAAACTTTTGCTTACAAGCGGTGGACGTGCAGCAATTCATTTGGTGTCAGATTGCCAGAAGTACTACTGTAGTACCATCATTATTGTTCGACTTCCGGAAGAGGAGAAGAGCCAAGCGCAAGGTCACCTACTAACCTAGTACAGTACTACTATAGCCAAAGCTGGTCCACCTTTTTAGAGCATGGTTAATTAATATAGGCGGCTCTTGCAGCGGCACATCATTTAGAGCAAGTACTCTCTTCGTAGGATCAAAGGAAGTGAAACAAAAGTTGGAGTGGATGCTAGATTGCCAATTAAGACATGATTACATAGGAAAAAAATCCTATAGCATTCTATCCTATGAATCAAATGACCAATGTAGGAAAATTATGAGGGGGGTCTCTCTAACAGTGTTCCTCGGCTCGCACCTAGCATCACGGTGGTCGAACTTGGAGTCATTCATCTGGTAGATGTGGCATCTTAGATCTGGACACAAGGTGACGCGACCTCTCACTTCCTCTGCCATTTGAAGTGGCACGCCGGTGGAGGACTAGCATACTCCAATATTAGGTTGGCTCTATGTGATGTGGCAACTTCATATACTAACCGGATGCTGGCTATACTACTACGGTACTCACACTCCAAGAAGTGACTCGAAAACCATTCATAAATTGAGTCTATGACACGCATTTGCAAATGTACCATTCATTACATACAACAAATCATCAACACACAACGACAACGATGATACATGTTGGATTATAGATTATTTCCAACAAAACATTCTAGTAAATACTGAAGTTTTCATCACACAACAAATAACAAGCAATGAAATGAACTTCAACTCAACCAATCCTTGGCATTGGAAATGCTTGCTTTGAACCATAGGTGCTCTGGGAAGGGCCAGCTATTGTCAATATCGAGAGCAACGCAGGACTGATCATCCAGGCTGAAGCGACATATATCAAGAGCAGGGTAGGGAACCACCGCAACGTTCGAGGTATAGATACAGTTGCTTCTCATAAATGGTAGTAACGTTGTGTCAACAGCAGCTGGATCGCCTTTAACCATCATTGGATAGTTTGGTCCAAGGAAGAGCGAGTTTTCTCCAAGACTATCAATACTGTACCAGGGAGAAGGTGCTGGCGCTAGCACACTAGTATCCATCCCGAATACCCTGCAACGGGTGTTGGAATAGGTCCGGAGAGGGCGACCATGGGAGACAACACGTGCTCCCTCAGTAGTAACAATCTCAGTGCACTGTATACAGACAAGAAGAGGTGATCCATCGGAATTAGTTGCCAGCCGCCACTGAGTATATAAGTCCTGCTTGTCCTCATGATCGCGATCATCACCATCGTCATCTCCCCCTTGGTTATAAAAATTTTCAAGTATGGGTGGTGGAATGTTCACAGGACCTTGGAAACACAAGAAGAAGGTTAATTAGTAAAGGGAACTTGCTAACCCGCATGCATGTCGATGAAACAATTATAATTACGGTGGAAGACAAACGTATCGAAACTACGAGGATCCCATGCAAAAACAGTGCCATGAGTGGTGGAAGCAAACACAAGATCCTCGTATTCAATTGCATCATAGTACTCATCATCCGTGTACAGAAGCTGATTTTTTAGCAATATCCATGGACGAACCGTGGAATCAGTAACGACGGCAACAAGCTTGTCGAAGATAGCAACAACTTCATAGTTCATGTAATTCCAAGAGCGGTTGGGAACTCGACAAATTGCTATCTTCCGTAGATGACAGCCACCATGATCGTATTTGAACGTACATAGATCATCTGTGTGCTCAACCTCAGGGCACTCTGAGATTTTTGGAAGTGGAATCCGCTGATGAGTGTACACATTCACAAGTTCCCACTCGCAATTGTACCCAATATAAACAACCCAATATCCATTTGCGCCATCCCAGGCCTTACCCTTAAACGATGGCATCTTGACATCACACGTATCATTATCAAGCGGCATCAACTTGTACAAGGCGAGGCCTCCGTCGTCCGCACCCATGCGAAGAGGCTTATAGCGAAGAAGATAAGGGAGATCAAACCGCTCCTGGACCCTTGGGTTCCTTGTAATGATGTTATTAGTTGAGTCGAGAATGGTCGAGATAGATCTTGTTCCAGGAACTGTCCCAATCTCTAGAAGACCCTATAAGATGGCACCCCTAGAACTAGCCGAGCTTAAGAAACAACTCGATGAGTCCTTGAAAAAGGGTTTCATCCATCCTAGTTCTTCTCCTTGGGTTTGTCCCGTCCTCTTCGTCAAGAAGAAGGATGGAACGGATCAGATGGTTGTAGATTATCGACCTGTCAACTTGGTCACCATAAAGAACAAGTATCCGCTCCCTAGGATCAACGACCTGTATGATCAGCTTGCTGGATCCTTAGTATTCTCCAAAATGGATTTGAGGTTGGGCTACCATCAAATCGAAATCAAGAACGGGGACATTCCCAAAACGGCCTTTGTTACTCGTTATGGCCAATACGAGTACACCGTCATGTGCTTCGGTTTAACCAATGCCCCAGCCACCTTCTCCTGGTTAATGAATTCGATTTTCATGGAGTACTTGGACAAATTCATTGTGATTTACCTCGATGATATACTCATCTACTCCAAGAATGAGGAAGAACATTCTGAGCATCTAAGGCTGGTATTGACAAAACT
Source organism: Thinopyrum obtusiflorum (assembly GCA_036873465.1). Classification (NCBI taxonomy): domain Eukaryota; kingdom Viridiplantae; phylum Streptophyta; class Magnoliopsida; order Poales; family Poaceae; genus Thinopyrum; species Thinopyrum obtusiflorum. The sequence goes on along the minus strand of JAAAWM010010995.1, from coordinate 29,705 downwards.
TCGAGAGCATCGCCTTTATGCCAAATTCTCTAAGTGTGAATTATGGTTGCCAGAAGTGACCTACCTAGGCCATGTAACCTCTGGTAAGGGTATTGCTGTCAATCCTGAGCTAGTTCAGGCCATTCTTAATTGGACTCCACCTGAAACGGTCAAGCAAGTTTGGAGTTTCCTTGGCTTAGCGAGCTACTGCCGCCGCTTCATCGAGAACTTCTCCAAGGTTGCTAAACCTCTAACTGAACTCCTCAAGAAAGATAAAAAGTTTGAGTGGACCCCACACTGCGAGTACAGTTTTCAGGAACTGAAAAGACGCCTGACATATGCTCCCGTACTAGTACCACCAGATTTCTCCAAGGACTTTGTTATCTATTGTGACGCCTCGCGACAAGGACTAGGTTGCATACTCATGCAAGATCGTCATGTGATTGCCTATGCTTCACGGCAGTTGCATCCACATGAGGAAAACTATCCCACACATGATCTAGAGCTTGCAGCTGTAGTCCATGCACTCAAAACTTGGCGACATTACCTTCTCGGTAATCGTTGTGAAATCTTCACCGATCACCAAAGTCTGAAATACATCTTCACCCAACCAGATTTGAATCTCAGGCAAAGACGTTGGGTCGAGTTGATCACAGATTATGACTTAGGAATAACTTACACCCTGGGAAAAGCTAATGTTATGGCTGATGCACTAAGTCGTAAATCTTATTGGAACAACCTAATGTTACAACAAAGTCAACCACTTCTCCATGAGGAATTTCGGAGGCTTAACCTTCACATTGTTCCTCAAGGATTCCTATCTACCTTGGTGGCAAAACCTACCCTTACGGATCAAATCATAGCTGCCCAGAAGCGTGATAAAGGTATATTCCGCATCCAAGAGAACATTGCTAGCGGAGCCGCTAAATGTTTCTCTATGGATGATCGAGGTGTTGTTTTCTTTGAGAACCGTCTAGTGGTTCCCAAGAACCAGCATCTACGGTAGTTGATCCTTAAGGAGGCTCATGAATCTCCTCTCACAATTCATCCTGGTAGTACCAAAATGTATCAGGACCTATGCCAGAGGTTCTGGTGGACTAGGATGAAGAGAGAAATTGCTCAATACATTGCTAGTTGCGATGTCTGTCGTCGCATTAAAGCAAAGCATCAACGGCCTGCTGGCACCCTTCAACCCTTAGCTATTCCTGAATGGAAATGGGATAAAATCGGTATGGATTTCATCACCGGTTTTCCCAGGACCAAGAGAGGGAATAATGCTAACTTCGTTGTCATCGATCGTCTTTCCAAAGTAGCCCATTTCCTGCCATTCGAGAGAGTATAAATGCTAGCCAGCTAGCAGATTTGTATATCTCTCGAATAGTATCTCTTCATGGTGTTCCATTGCAGATTAACTCAGACCGTGGAAGTCTCTTCCCCTCTCAATTTTGGGAACGTTTCCAAAATGCTATGGGGACTCGTCTCTCCTTCAGCACCGCCTTCCACCCTCAATCAAGTGGTCAAGTAGAACGCGTCAATCAAATTCTAGAAGATATGCTCCGAGCTTCTGTTATCTCATTCGGAATGGATTGGGAGAAATGCCTTCCATCTGCCGAATTTGCTTATAACAATTGCTATCAATCTAGCTTGGGCAAAGCTCCTTTTGAAGTTCTTTATGGACAAAGGTGTCGAATGCCTCTTAACTGGTCAGAAACTGGGGAAAGACAATTCTTTAGACCGGATATGATCCAGGAAGCAGAAGAGCAAGTTTGCATTGTTCGTGAAAAGTTGCAAACAGCCCAATCTCATCAAAAGATCCAATATGATCGCCATCATAAGGTTGTGACTTACGAAGTCGGTGAGAAGGCTTACCTTCAGGTTACTCCTTTGAAGGGAGCCCACTGATTCGGTATCAAAGGCAAATTGGCTCCTCGCTACATTGGACCCTTTCGCATTCTTGCCAAACGAGGAGAAGTTGCCTACCAATTGGAACTACCTCCGCATCTCTCCAGAGTTCATGATGTCTTCCACATTTCTCAACTTAGGCGTTGCTTCTCGGATCCTATCCGTGGAGTGGACCATGAAACGCTTGATCTCCAAGATAATCTCACATATCGGGAATATCCCGTTTGTATCCTTGATCAAGCCGAGCGTACCACTCGACGACAAAACATCATGTTTCTGAAGGTTCAATGGTCACACCATTCCGAGAAAGAAGCTACATGGGAAAGGGAGGATCGTCTTCGACTTGAGTACCCCACTTTCTTCCCGATGGACCCTGAATCTCGGGACTAGATTTTTCCGAGTGGGGGTGAGCTGTCACAACCCTAGTCAGTGCTTGCATTAGAGTGATGCATCATGTTTAAATTTTTTCAGAAACTTGAAATGGGGATGGCATAAACCCCAGCACCACTTAAACCAACTAGGGTTTACTAAAATATTTTTCAATGAACCTGAAATGCCTTTCAAAAATGTTCATCATTTTTGTCTTGGTCTAGAACCTCTGCCAAAAATGGTTCACATTTTTCTAGGTCACCTTGGGTCACTGAATTAAATTATAAATTATTTGCATTTGGGCATTTAAATGCTATAAATAATTTTAAATGCCCAAATAATCATGAAAGGAAATGAGGGCTGTTGGAAATATTCCAAACAGTGCCCACAAACAGTTTCATGGTTTTTGAAAGTGCCCTGGTATTTTTAATAAAGCCAAGACAATTACAGAATACTAGAAAACAGAAAGAAAAGGAAAAAAAGACTTACCTGGCGCAGCCCACCTGGCAGCCCACTGGCCGGCCCAGCACTGTGCTGGCCAGTTACCAGTCACCTACTTCCTCTCGCCAGGCAGGCAAGGAGGTGCGCGCCCGTGCGCCCGAGCTCGCCACGCCACCACCCTGCTCGTCTGCTCGCCTGGACACCGCTTCGACACCGCGAAGGACCTCCTCGGTGTCACCCCGACCTCACCGACACCTCACTTTCCCCCTGCTCCTCTCCATCGCCCTCCCCCGCTATGGCCGATGCAGCTGTGCCCGCGCCGTCGTGAAGCTCGCAACCACCATCGTCCACTCGTCGCCTCGTCGTGTCCACAAGCTTCGCCGTCGTCCGCTGCTTCGCCTTGACTGATTCTCGAGCGCTCGCTCACCCTGCACTGCCTCCACCAAGCCATCTCCGACCTCGCGTCGCCGGAGATCCCCTTCGCCGCCCCGACCACTCCTGCTCTTCCCCGGCCTCGCTGATTCGCTCGCGTCGAGACCGTTGTGAGCTACCGACCATATCCCCCCTCTATGTTCTCTTCCTCGCATGTCGCAGCGACTGCATCGAGCTCACCCGCACCCGCCGCCGCCTGCGCTCGCCGCCGACGTGTCTCCGGCCACGCAACGGCTCGGCTGACATGTCCACCTTGCTCACCGCACCGCGTAGAGCACGTAGGAGTTAACTTCATGTTGCCACGCTCATCGTAGCAATGACACCGAGCTCGCCCGAGCTCCAGCAGTGCCAAAGACGTTGCCGGCGTCGTTTCCGGCCACCCCGAGCCCAACCACCACCACCACTGGATGCGGCGTATCCCCAGCTTCACGTAGATGGCCTCCGCCGCCCATTTGGTCGCTGGAGCGCGAAACCCGCGCCGCTCCGCCGCGTTCGGTCATCGCCGACGTCTAAACGCCGGTGGTTTGACCCCGCTGACCAGGGATTTGACCCCCCTGGGTCACTAACATGTGGGCCCAGCCCCTGGTCAAAGTTAGATTAGTGACTAACATACCCCCTAATTAGCTAGTTAACTAATTGAGTCACTGGCGTCTGGACCCCACACGTCAGGTTTGACCTGGACCGGCCCTGTTGACCTGCTGACGTCACAGTGATGCAGTGCTGAAGCAGTAAAGAATTTTCTGGATTTAAACTTATTCAGAAAATTCCAAAAATTGTTATAAACTTCAAAAAATCACAGAAATTAATCTATAGCTCAGAATGAAAAGAGTTATATATGAAAAATGATCAGAAAATTCCAAGCTATTCATTGGTACTGGTTTCATGCATGACAAAGCAACTTAACCTTGATGTATAGAACAAAACATGATTATGCACATTATAAATTCATAATTTGAGTTTGAAGTTGAACCTTTGGTTCAAAACTACTCAAACCCCTCTGTTTGTAGTTGCATTAGCCCAACACACTCATTTTGCTATGTCGTATGCATGCATCATATTGTTGCATATCGCCATGTATTGATTGTGTTACCGGTATGTTCTCCGCGGTAGGTTCTGCTCCCGAGGATATTCGCGAGTATCCAGCTGAAGGACAATACCCCTCGACCACTGTGTCAGGCAAGCAACCCCCCCATTTGATCATATCGATACAATCCCATCTTCTCGCTCCTGCTCTCATTTACTTCATTTAAGACAACAACGTTTCAAACTGTTGTGTGTTGCGGTAGTTGAACCCATTTCCTCTGCATGACCTGTCTTTGCCACAGTAACTAGATGAAACCCACTAGCATGTGTAAGAGTTGATTGAGCCATGTTTGTGTTTCCTACCATGCTATGCCTGCTATGCTTAGAGTCATGTCAGGTCTGGTTCATCTGGGTGATGGGCTAGAGTTAAATGGTTGTGTCGGTGATGAGAGTGAAGTGTTGAACATGTTTTGTTAAAGGTATCGATGAGAGGCCATGTAGGAGTACATGGTGGGTTGTTTCATTGGAACCGTCCCTAAGAACTAAGATCTGTATGTGTGATTTAAGATCAGCTACTACCACGCATTGGGCCCTGAAATTAAATATGACCCCGCTCGACTTATTAACCCCCATTGTTCTCTGTCCAGGAGTTGCAAGTAGTTTCTGGTGTTTGTAGTTTACTGGTGGCCATGCACAGCGCTGACCCTCGGGGTCGGCTGTGATGCGGTAGGTACGTGGCCCGGTGTACCGAGACGCCCGTTCGGTGCCTCGGGAACCCTGCACACATCGTTCGGGGCCGTAGTGGAAACATCGGCCGGACTCCCTGCGGATGGAACCTGAATAGGTGATAAACCTGGACAAGGGACTTGTGTGGTTAGTCAGGTCGTGGTCTACACCCACGTCGGCTTTCGCTTGAAGTTTGCCGAGCAAATGTTGTGTGCAGACGCTAAGTGGTGGAAACATGTGTGAAGAAGTACACCCCTACAGGGTTAACATCATCTATTTGAATAGCCGCGTCCGCGGTAAAGGACTACTTGGTTGCCTATATAGTTCATAGACAAGTTAATGGATACTCCTAAAAGCCTCATGACAAGTGTGAGTGCTATGGATGACCTTCTCGTAGGGAGACGAGAATGAATCCATAGTAGTGTATTGATGTGGTGATTAGTGGACTCGTGTGCGAAAAATCATTTACAAGATACTGTCAATCGTAGGGTAGAATAGCCAAGAGTTAAAGCTGGCTTGCTGCAATAAACTCCACTACCCTTGTTGATAATGTTGCATGTATGTAGGATCTGATGTAAGTCTTGCTGAGTAGCTTTGTACTCATGCTTGCTTAATAAACTGTTGCAAAGGAGAACACTTCCCCCTCCGATGGGTTCTATGTAGATCTCGATGTTGATGAGTAACTTGCCGCCCAGGTGGTGACCCTGAGCTTGTGAAGGGCCTATGTAGATAGACAGGCTTCATCAAGCCTTCTTTCTTTCTAGTTGCCTGTACTCAGACAAGTTTGCTTCCGCATGTGCTTGTATGTTTGTATGACTTGAGTGTCGGGTCGTGTGACCCCTACCTGTATGAATATGTTATGTATGGCACTCCGGAGCCTTTTAAATAAATACTTGAGTCGTAGAGTTTTCTTGTGATGCCATGTTGTATTTGCACATATCGAGCATATTGCGTGTATGATTTTGAAATCCTTGGTATGCGTGGGATCCGACAACCTAGTTGTTTATCCGTGGTAGTCTCTCTTATGGGGAAATGTCTCCTAGTGCTTCCACTGAGCCATGGTAGCTTGCTACTGCTCTGGAACACTTAGGCTGTCCGACATGTGTCCTTCTTCGTTCTTGTGTCTGTCCCTTCGGGGAAATGTCACGCGTTGTTCCTTTAAGTCCTTGTAGCTTGCTACGACTTGGGTTCATACGTTGATGACCGACACGTTCATTGCTGGGTCATGTATGCCTGTCCCTGTAAGTTAGTGCCACTTTGGATTCACGACTAGTCATGTCAGCCCGGGTTCTCTGTCATATGGATGCTAGCGACACTATCATATACGTGAGCCAAAAGGCGCAAACGGCCCCGGGCCAGGTAAGGTGGCACCCGTGGGAATACCATGCGTGAGGCCGCAAAGTGATATGATATGTTACATGCTAGATCGGTGTGACTTGGGATCGGGGTCCTGACAAAACTCCCGCAGAGCGTTCGTGCTCGCGGTCATGGTGGATGTGGTGCCAGGTAGGAGGATGCGCTATCGTGTGGAGTTTAGCTGGGCGTTGCCGCTTTAAGTAGCGCATTCTGGTGAGGCCAAGCGTACAGGTGCGTCATTAAGTCACCGGAGTTTGTTCCTCGGGCACCTAGCCTGCTTAATGATGGCATACGGATGGACGGCATGAATGCAGGCAGCTGGCGCCGACTGGGAATGCACGCGCGTGACGACATGAGGGACGAGGGTTTTTGGTGTGCTAGGGTAGTCAGTTGCGGCCGTGGCAATGTTGGAGATGCCCTTTGCTCACATGCGATCCCCACATGTCATTGGAAAAGCAAGACGACCCGGCATGGTCGGGTCCTGGGGATGCAGTTGGCCGCGCTAGAACACTCAGCAGATGCGTCGCAGCACGCGCGCACTTCGGCGCCCCGTGCATCCTCGACGGGCCGGGTGTTGATCTGCTAGTCGTGCCACAGCGGTAGCGCCACCCTCGGCACCCTGAAGCCGAGCATGTCCAGCGACGATGAGTGTGTCGCTCACCGCGGTTGCCGTGTCTAGAGGCGGTGCGGGAGCTGCGCCACATTGCTGGCCCCCACGACCCACATGAACGGTTGCCGGCGGCGAGGAGGTCATGGGCCAGCTCCTCCATTAGACTAGTCTGCTCCACGTCATCCCGACAAGTGTGGCCCACATGTCGGTTTCCATGTTTTCCAGACCAAATTCGAGCATTAGTGCTCCGTGTTACGCACTAGGCGTAGAACAGGTGGTTTTTGTGCCCTGGTTCAAATGTGGTACAGTACCAAGTTGTTACCCTAGCCCAAGTGTGGTGGTTTTGGGTACAGTACCACCGTTTTCCTTTTCAACTCATGAAGCATAACACTTGATTAAGTAGTTGGATGGTCTGCTAATTTAGGTGTCCGACTATTTGAAGGAATAATTGAGGTGTGCCCAGTCCGTGCCTGCATTTAGGGGTCCAACTTACCATGTTCCGGCACTAGTAACTATACTAGTCCCTGCATACTCCCTCTGTTTTTATTTACTCTACATTTTAGCTTTGCTCAAAGTCAAAATTTGCAAACTTTGACAAAGTTTATAGACAAAAATAATAACATATACAATAGCAAATCAATACCATTAGATTCATTATTGAATATACTTTCACATCATATAGAGTAAATGTTCATATTTTTCTATAAATTTGGTCAAATTTTATGAAGTTTGACTTCAGTCAAACCTAATATGCAGAGTAAATAAAAACGGAGGGAGTATCTTACTCCGTGACCAAGACAAAAGGGAAAATGAGACAACTTAATGTTTATTTGAGCCGTTCAAGTATAATCATGTGGCATTGCTTATTTCTCATTCCTCTCCAACCCTCTTCTCCATCGATCATGCTGCCCTCCGGTCGAGTCCATCCTCCCGCATGCCTCATTTGAACATTTCACAGAGTGTCATGGGCCTCGACCATGCTTGTATTTCCAATGTTGTAATTTGTCCGACATGCATACAGACAAATGGTTCGTTTAAAGTTTCACTTTGCCTCCACTACGTGTCGCTTCCCATCTTAGTATTGACATCCCATTCGGTTCATGCCCCGACACATCTTGACGAGATCGATTGATGTTGAGAGATCAAGTGCGTGTCGTGCAAGGAGATAAAGGTTTGGTGTGTTTCTATGATAGAAATGACCCGGGGGGTCTGTGTGTGCGCATCGGTCATGTACCATCTAGCTAGATCGATTGAAAGAGGACTATGGTGGATCCAGAGATCGACCGATCTAGAGAGGGGCGGAGAGGATGAATGGATGCTTAAAAAAGATATATGAAAGGCTTGGTTACAATTAATGCATGGTAGAGTGACCTAGGCGTGTGTCGAAGAGCGACCTGACGACGAGCGAGATACAATCCCGATACCTCGGGAGATCAATTAGGTTTGACAAGCACAAAGAGGAAGAGAGGTGGTATGTGTGTGTGTGTGCGAGAGAGAGTGAGGGAGGGAGGGAGGGAGAGAGAGACCCCAAGATGAAACTGAGAGAGAACGAGTGGGTACATGTGTGATACCTAAGGCAGATTCAAAATCTTGAACCGGTGATCATGGCATCATAAAATCATATATAAAGGGTATTCAATGTTTGTTTCGCTTTCGAACGTACAACATACTCCCTCTGATCCTTTCTAGTTTACATATAAGTTTTATGTGTAGTCAAAGTATCTCTACTTTGATCAAACTTGCAGAAAAAAGTATCAACATTCAACAACGCCCAACCGATATTGTTAGATTCGTACGTACTCCTAGATTTGTATTCAAACAGAAATGGTTTCCAATTTGTTTTCAAACACGTGAATGCTTGCTCTCGTGCATGCTCTTCCTACTAGAATTTCGCCACGTATAGCCAGTCCAATAACAACTTTTTTAAGCTCCCTGTCCAATAGTGTAGAAGTAGTAGTACTAGTTGAGTACTAACAACATCTGCAGTAGAGTATGCAGTGCCCATAGTACTAGTAGTATACTCCCTCCGTTTTTATTTACTCCGCATATTAGAGTAGACTGAAGTCAAGCTTTGTAAAGTTTGACCAAATTTATAGAAATGAATATAAATATTTAGCATAACAAATTTATATGATGTGGAAGTACATTCAACAACGAATCTAATGGTATTGATTTGTTATTGTATATGTTAATATTTTTGTCTATAAACTTTGTCAAAGTTTATAAAGCTTGACTTTGACCAAAACTAATATGCGAAGTAAATAAAAATGGAGGGAGTACTAGTAACACTCAGCCGACCTCTCTCTCTCTCTCTCTCTCTCTTCTAGTAGTATAAATGATGCGGGGGGACGGGAGGGACATCGGTTTGCTCTCAACGCGGTTCCACAAAGCGAGCGAAAACACAAGACGAAGCGCGTTTCATTTGGTGAGTGGCGTGGAGGGTCCAGCGTGCCGGGGTGCAATGCGAACGCGACAAGAGTGACGTACACCGTCCATTCCATATGAACTTGCATACTTCGAGTACTCCTTTTTTTAACATAGTATAGACGCAAGCGCTCATACATGCGCGCATACACTCACCCCTATGAACGCGCACACACACACCCTACCCCTATGAGCACCTTCGAGAGACTGAGCCGTCACACCTCTATCTCTACTCTTATCTCTACTCTCGGTGATGATGGTGTGCCTGCCAACTTGCAATATAGACCGTCCGATCTATATCTGACGGATAGAAAGCAAACTATGGCAATTTTGCAAAAGGATACCCGCACCTCTATCGTTCATCCTTATCTCCCACAACTTCATTATTGAGTAATTAAAAAAAGGAAGCCTCTAGAACAATCTGGCATGGTAGCTGCTGCCGGCGTCATCCATCCCCATGCATCCGCTAAGTCCGACCACCAATCACCACCACGCTGTAAGTGCATCTAGTACCCCTTAGTGATTTTGGTGTATTGAAGACTTACAGGTTAAGGGACTAATGTGTTTATGAGTGTACACAGGTCTATAAGTCTATGAGGAGTTTGATATTTACAGAGAAAGTCGACCCCTAAAAATGAAGTTCTTCAACTGAAGACTTTGGATTTCTGAAGACTTTCTGAAGACTTTGAAAGTGAAGAAATTGGTGTGACCTTGAAGACTTGGCATTCATTCGAGGAACATGGAGCGTGAAGACTTTTGTTTTCGTAGTTTCATTTTCTCTTTCTTGAGTCATAGGAAACACTGTACTGTTAAAGGGGGTCGAGGAAATACTAGGAAAAATTCCCATGTGATGCTCAACTCAAAATCCTACACCTACCAATCCCTTCGAATGAAGCCATTGGAAATCTCATACAGTTCGGTCATATTCTTCAGTGACAGAGAAGAAGTTCTTCTGGTCTCTGAGGAATTTGTTCTGGCTGAGGAGTTAGGAATTCGCCAGTGCGGATTGCCTACACAGTGAGGAACATGATAGCCCTGAGGAATTTGATACTCAAATTTCTGACCGTTGTTGTGCTACGCGCCAGCTGTCCCAAAATATCTACCCACCTAACGGTCATATTATTGAAGGGCATTTATGTCTTATCATGTCGGGCTGCTCCCTAGGCTATAAATAGCCGCCCCCTACAACCACGAGCTGGTTGGCTGCTCCGAGAAAAACTGACACTTGTCATTTGAGAGCATCCCATCCTCCGAGGACTTTGAGCGAAAATCATCGAGTGAGGAAAACCCAAACCCAGACACCTACAAACCCAAAGTGATTGAGCATCACTGAAGAGATTGATCTTGCATGGATCCGACGCTTGTTACCTTTGAAGACTGTGCTTCTTCCAGACGGTTAGGCATCATGGTCTAGAGCATCCAAGAGGAATTGTGGATCGCCGAGTGACCGAGTTTGTGAAGGTTTGGAAGTCACCTGAAGACTTACCACGAGTGATTGGGCGAGGTCTGTGTGACCTTAGCTCAAGGAGAATACGGTGAGGACTGTGTGTTCGGGACTGTGTGTCCTCAGGTTTAAATACCCAGCCGCTCCAACCAGACGTACAACTGAGACAGCAGTTGGAACTGGTCTACCAAATCATTGTCTTCACCAAGCTTACTGGTTCTATTTCCTCAACTCTTTCATTTCCTCATAACTGTGTTGTGCACTTGTTCATATCTATGTTTGAAGACTTTGACTGAAGACTTTCTCAATTTCCTCAGTTCAACTTCTTCAGTCTGTTTGTCTTCATCCTGTGTTATCCTGTGTTTACGCTTTCTGTACTCTGTGCTTGTCTTCATTTCGTCATGATGACCATGCTTGTGCTCTGTTATGTTTACTTTTGAGTACTTATTCCGCTGCAAGTAGTTCTTCACTAAGGAATTTCCTCACCCGCAAATTCCTCAGTGAAGAATTCATAAAAATCGCCTATTCACCCCCCCTCTAGTCGATATAACGCACTTCAATTGGTATCAGAGCAAGGTACTCCCTTGTTCTGTGTGATTTTGGTTTAACCGCCTGGAGTTTTAGTTATGTCGACCGCAGGTATGATCAAGGTCTCTGCTGGGTGTCCTACCTTCAATGGGACGGACTACCCCTACTGGAAGAATAAGATGCGAATGCATCTTGAGGCAATTGATAATGATCTCTGGTATGTTGTGGAAAATGGTGTTCCCTCAGTCACACCTTCTCTGAATGTTGCTGATGTGAAGAGATTCAAGCAACTCGATTCTCAAGCGAAGAATATCATATGTGGCCATCTGAGCAAAGGACAGTATGGAAGAGTGAGTGCTTTGGAAACTGCTAAGATTATCTGGGATAGGCTGTCCAAAGTCAATGAAGGAGTCTCAACACAGCGTGACTCTCGAGTTGATGTTCCTCGCATCTTCAACCGCTTCAAAAGACTCGACAATGAAAATGTTCAACAAACCTTTGATCGCCTCACTGACATCTCAAATGAGCTTCAAGCGCTTGGTGCCACTGACATCACCGACCATGAGGTGGTGAAGAAATTGCTAAGATCGCTTGATTCCTCATTTGATACTCTGTCACTGATGATACAAGAACGTGCTGATTACAAGTCACTTGATCCCACTGATATCCTCGAGAGGCTAAATACTCATGAGTTCCAGCTTGCTAAGAATAGAGATCTCTATGGTTAGAGCTATGGCAGATCACGTGCCCTGAAGGCCAAGGTCGTCTCTGAATCTGAAGGTGAAGATTCTGGTAGTAGCCTTGGTGATCCTGAAGAACTAAGCCAGGAGCTAGCACTGCTCGTGAAGAAATTCCAAAGGTTCTCAAGACGTGGTCGCTTTAGAAAATCCTCAAGGAGCAATGATTCCTCATCCAGTGACTACAAGAAGAGGCTATGCCACAAATGCAAGAAGCCTGGTCACTACATTCAAGATTGTCCTCAGTGGGAAAAGGAATTAAAGAAGAAGAAATACAAGGATTACAGTTCTGATGATGCAAAGAAGAAGAAGAAGAAATCCTCAAAGTCTTCATCATCAAAATCCTCAAAGTCTTCATCTCACAAGAAGAGTAGCTCCAAGAAGGCTCGGGCATTCATTGGCAAGGAAATGGACTCTGAGGCTGAATCTGAGGAACATGAGGAAGAGGAGGCATCTAAGGAGTACGAGTCCGGTGTGGCGAGACTAGCCCTCGCTACTGCATTCGTCAGCAAGTCTATCTTCAACTCTGAAGAAAATGACCTCACCAACAAGGCTGAAGAAGGCAATGATGACTACGCTCCCACCTATTGCTTCATGGCAAAGGGTGCCAAGGTACTCAAATATACCTCCTCTGAATCAAGTGAGAATGAATCTGATGAAAACCTCAAGCCCAGCTACTCTAAACTTGCTAAGATTGCTGTGAAACAACAAAGAGCTTTGGAAAAAGTTCAATGCATGCTAAATAAGAGCGATGATATGTTGGGTGAAGAAATGGATCAGTCGAAAACTTTGGCTAAGAGTCTTCAGAGACTTCAGACTAGGTTTGATAACCTTCAAGGTCATCATAACACTCTCTTATATGATCATGAAAAGCTTTCTTATGAATTTCTTCAGAGAAAGCAAGATCTTGAAAAGCTAAGAGTGAGTTATGAAGATCTTCAGAAGGAGCGCGATTCATTACTTGCTCAACAAATCAGCGCTGCTCAGGAAGAATTTGTTCCTCCATGCTTGAAGTGCATTGAAAGTGAATCTGCTAATTCTTCACCTGAATGTTCAAATGCTTCTAATGCTACAAATTCTTCAACTGTCTCTGCTATCACTAATTCATCATCTGAGGACATTGCTAGTATCACTGATGATGCAGGGCTGAAGGAATTGTACATGACAGGCATGTACAAAAGCCTCAAAGGGCATCAGACTCTCTGTGATGTGCTTAAAAAGCAGATCCTCAACAGGAACCCTAGGAAAGAGGGTATTGCCTTTGAGAGGAAACTCAATGCTGATGGTACATATTGGAAGCCTGAGCAGTACCCCAAAACCTCATGGGTTGCTGCAAAGGGACCTCCAGTAGATCCATCTAATCTATCTGGCTTTACATATGAATCTCCTCATTCTTCTGATGAGTCATTTGACTCCAACTATAAACTGTTCAAAAATCAGAATGGTGAAGTATTTGCTAGATATGTTGGCACTAACTGCAGGAACGGTTCTCCTATGAAGAAAATATGGGTTCCCAAAAGGTGCCTTGAAAATCTTCAGGTGAATGTCCTCATGACACCACCAGTGAAGAATAGGAACCCCAGATCAAATTCTTCATATGGACCCAATTCTTCATATGGATCCAAGTCCTCATACGGACCAAATTCCTCACGTGGATCAAATTCCTCAAAAGGATCAAAGTCCACATATGATCATCATCGTGCTAACACCTCTGTTTCGCAGGAAAGAGCTAAGGGCTATGAATATGAGCATTACTCTTCTAATCATTATGTTCATAAGTCCTCGAAGAATTTCTCTGCTTATTCATATGCTTACCCTAACCCCTCTTATGTGAAACAAAATGGACTGGCTTCTGGGGGGGGGGGGGGGGGGGGGGGGGGGGTGCTTACCCTAACCCCTCTTATGTGAAACAAAATGGACTGGCTTCTATGCCACCTTTCTCATATGGAGCTCGCAGAGTGATGAACTCTTTGCCACCCCTTCAGATGTGGGTGGTGAAGAAAAAGAACTAATCTCTTATGCAGGGTTAGGTCTCCAGACGTGCGTAAACATCTGAAGAATTGGCTGGAGACCTGAGAGTGCCTGATAGGACGCAGGCTAATCATGAAGAAATGAATTCTCATTTCTCGCGTCCTCATTTTGTTTTATCTGTTCTATTGGTTGATGAAATTGATCTGATGAATTGTGATGTCATATTCTTCACTGATGAAGTATATGAGTTCGTAAGCTGCACTAATTCATCTGCAGGATGATCAACCCAAAGCCAATGAGTGGGTCCTCGATAGTGGATGTACAAATCACATCACTGGTGACAAGAATCTACTAATGGATGTTCCCTTATCTCCATCGCATCTGAAGCATATCATCTTCGCTGACAAGGGGGGGGGGGGGGGGGGGGGGGGGGGGGGGGGGGGGGGGGGGGGGGGGGGGGGGGGGGGGGGGGGGGGGGGGGGGGGGGGGGGGGGGGGGGGGGGGGGGGGGGGGGGGGGGGGGGGGGGGGGGGGGGGGGGGGGGGGGGGGGGGGGGGGGGGGGGGGGGGGGGGGGGGGGGGGGGGGGGGGGGGGGGGGGGGGGGGGGGGGGGGGGGGGGGGGGGGGGGGGGGGGGGGGGGGGGGGGGGGGGGGGGGGGGGGGGGGGGGGGGGGGGGGGGGGGGGGGGGGGGGGGGGGGGGGGGGGGGGGGGGGGGGGGGGGGGGGGGGGGGGGGGGGGGGGGGGGGGGGGGGGGGGGGGGGGGGGGGGGGGGGGGGGGGGGGGGGGGGGGGGGGGGGGGGGGGGGGGGGGGGGGGGGTTCTCTACAGGACCGCAACCAGCCGTGTGCCTACTTGCAAAAGCTTCAGAAGGTTGGCTATGGCATCGACGACTTGGTCATGCAGGCATGAGGAATTTGCACACGCTTACAAAGAAGAAGCATGTCATTGGCATTGAGAATGTCAAATTCCTCAAGGATCACTTGTGTGGAGCTTGTGAAGCTGGAAAGATGACCAAGGCTAAGCATCCATCGAAGACTATCATGACCACTACTTGACCATTCGAATTGCTTCACATGGACCTCTTTGGTCCTAACCATTACCCAGCTGTCACAAATGATGCATCTCTCTATGGCTTTGTTATTGTTGATGATTACTCTCGATACACATGGGTACACATTGTTACTTAGAAACATGAAGTGTAGGAAGTCTTCAAACTCGGATGGAGCTCACAGAGTGATGAACTCTTTGCCACCCCTTCAGATGTGGGTGGTGAAGAAAAAGAACTAATCTCTTCTGCAGGGTCAGGTCTCCAGACGTACTTAAACGTCTGAAGAATTTGCTGGAGACCTGAAAGGTGCCTGAAAGGACGCAGGCTAATCATGAAGAAATGAACTTTCATTTCTCACGTCCTCATACTGTTTTAACTGTTGCATTGCTTGATGAAATTGGTCTAATGAATTGTGATGTCATATTCTTCACTGATGAAGTATATGAAGTTCGTAAGCTGGGGGGGGGGGGGGGGGGGGGGGGGGGGGGGGGGGGGGGGGGGGGGGGGGGGGGGGGGGGGGGGGGGGGGGGGGGGGGGGGGGGGGGGGGGGGGGGGGGGGGGGGGGGGGGGGGGGGGGGGGGGGGGGGGGGGGGGGGGGGGGGGGGGGGGGGGGGGGGGGGGGGGGGGGGGGGGGGGGGGGGGGGGGGGGGGGGGGGGGGGGGGGGGGGGGGGGGGGGGGGGGGGGGGGGGGGGGGGGGGGGGGGGGGGGGGGGGGGGGGGGGGGGGGGGGGGGGGGGGGGGGGGGGGGGGGGGGGGGGGGGGGGGGGGGGGGGGGGGGGGGGGGGGGGGGGGGGGGGGGGGGGGGGGGGGGGGGGGGGGGGGGGGGGGGGGGGGGGGGGGGGGGGGGGGGGGGGGGGGGGGGGGGGGGGGGGGGGGGGGGGGGGGGGGGGGGGGGGGGGGGGGGGGGGGGGGGGGGGGGGGGGGGGGGGGGGGGGGGGGGGGGGGGGGGGGGGGGGGGGGGGGGGGGGGGGGGGGGGGGGGGGGGGGGGGGGGGGGGGGGGGGGGGGGGGGGGGGGGGGGGGGGGGGGGGGGGGGGGGGGGGGGGGGGGGGGGGGGGGGGGGGGGGGGGGGGGGGGGGGGGGGGGGGGGGGGGGGGGGGGGGGGGGGGGGGGGGGGGGGGGGGGGGGGGGGGGGGGGGGGGGGGGGGGGGGGGGGGGGGGGGGGGGGGGGGGGGGGGGGGGGGGGGGGGGGGGGGGGGGGGGGGGGGGGGGGGGGGGGGGGGGGGGGGGGGGGGGGGGGGGGGGGGGGGGGGGGGGGGGGGGGGGGGGGGGGGGGGGGGGGGGGGGGGGGGGGGGGGGGGGGGGGGGGGGGGGGGGGGGGGGGGGGGGGGGGGGGGGGGGGGGGGGGGGGGGGGGGGGGGGGGGGGGGGGGGGGGGGGGGGGGGGGGGGGGGGGGGGGGGGGGGGGGGGGGGGGGGGGGGGGGGGGGGGGGGGGGGGGGGGGGGGGGGGGGGGGGGGGGGGGGGGGGGGGGGGGGGGGGGGGGGGGGGGGGGGGGGGGGGGGGGGGGGGGGGGGGGGGGGGGGGGGGGGGGGGGGGGGGGGGGGGGGGGGGGGGGGGGGGGGGGGGGGGGGGGGGGGGGGGGGGGGGGGGGGGGGGGGGGGGGGGGGGGGGGGGGGGGGGGGGGGGGGGGGGGGGGGGGGGGGGGGGGGGGGGGGGGGGGGGGGGGGGGGGGGGGGGGGGGGGGGGGGGGGGGGGGGGGGGGGGGGGGGGGGGGGGGGGGGGGGGGGGGGGGGGGGGGGGGGGGGGGGGGGGGGGGGGGGGGGGGGGGGGGGGGGGGGGGGGGGGGGGGGGGGGGGGGGGGGGGGGGGGGGGGGGGGGGGGGGGGGGGGGGGGGGGGGGGGGGGGGGGGGGGGGGGGGGGGGGGGGGGGGGGGGGGGGGGGGGGGGGGGGGGGGGGGGGGGGGGGGGGGGGGGGGGGGGGGGGGGGGGGGGGGGGGGGGGGGGGGGGGGGGGGGGGGGGGGGGGGGGGGGGGGGGGGGGGGGGGGGGGGGGGGGGGGGGGGGGGGGGGGGGGGGGGGGGGGGGGGGGGGGGGGGGGGGGGGGGGGGGGGGGGGGGGGGGGGGGGGGGGGGGGGGGGGGGGGGGGGGGGGGGGGGGGGGGGGGGGGGGGGGGGGGGGGGGGGGGGGGGGGGGGGGGGGGGGGGGGGGGGGGGGGGGGGGGGGGGGGGGGGGGGGGGGGGGGGGGGGGGGGGGGGGGGGGGGGGGGGGGGGGGGGGGGGGGGGGGGGGGGGGGGGGGGGGGGGGGGGGGGGGGGGGGGGGGGGGGGGGGGGGGGGGGGGGGGGGGGGGGGGGGGGGGGGGGGGGGGGGGGGGGGGGGGGGGGGGGGGGGGGGGGGGGGGGGGGGGGGGGGGGGGGGGGGGGGGGGGGGGGGGGGGGGGGGGGGGGGGGGGGGGGGGGGGGGGGGGGGGGGGGGGGGGGGGGGGGGGGGGGGGGGGGGGGGGGGGGGGGGGGGGGGGGGGGGGGGGGGGGGGGGGGGGGGGGGGGGGGGGGGGGGGGGGGGGGGGGGGGGGGGGGGGGGGGGGGGGGGGGGGGGGGGGGGGGGGGGGGGGGGGGGGGGGGGGGGGGGGGGGGGGGGGGGGGGGGGGGGGGGGGGGGGGGGGGGGGGGGGGGGGGGGGGGGGGGGGGGGGGGGGGGGGGGGGGGGGGGGGGGGGGGGGGGGGGGGGGGGGGGGGGGGGGGGGGGGGGGGGGGGGGGGGGGGGGGGGGGGGGGGGGGGGGGGGGGGGGGGGGGGGGGGGGGGGGGGGGGGGGGGGGGGGGGGGGGGGGGGGGGGGGGGGGGGGGGGGGGGGGGGGGGGGGGGGGGGGGGGGGGGGGGGGGGGGGGGGGGGGGGGGGGGGGGGGGGGGGGGGGGGGGGGGGGGGGGGGGGGGGGGGGGGGGGGGGGGGGGGGGGGGGGGGGGGGGGGGGGGGGGGGGGGGGGGGGGGGGGGGGGGGGGGGGGGGGGGGGGGGGGGGGGGGGGGGGGGGGGGGGGGGGGGGGGGGGGGGGGGGGGGGGGGGGGGGGGGGGGGGGGGGGGGGGGGGGGGGGGGGGGGGGGGGGGGGGGGGGGGGGGGGGGGGGGGGGGGGGGGGGGGGGGGGGGGGGGGGGGGGGGGGGGGGGGGGGGGGGGGGGGGGGGGGGGGGGGGGGGGGGGGGGGGGGGGGGGGGGGGGGGGGGGGGGGGGGGGGGGGGGGGGGGGGGGGGGGGGGGGGGGGGGGGGGGGGGGGGGGGGGGGGGGGGGGGGGGGGGGGGGGGGGGGGGGGGGGGGGGGGGGGGGGGGGGGGGGGGGGGGGGGGGGGGGGGGGGGGGGGGGGGGGGGGGGGGGGGGGGGGGGGGGGGGGGGGGGGGGGGGGGGGGGGGGGGGGGGGGGGGGGGGGGGGGGGGGGGGGGGGGGGGGGGGGGGGGGGGGGGGGGGGGGGGGGGGGGGGGGGGGGGGGGGGGGGGGGGGGGGGGGGGGGGGGGGGGGGGGGGGGGGGGGGAAAGGGACCTCCAGTTGATCCATCTAATCTATCTGGCTTTTCATGTGAATCTCCACATTCTTCTGATGAGTCATCTGACTCCAACTATAAACTGTTCAAAAATCAGAATGGTGAAGTATTTGCTAGATATGTTGGCACTAACTGCAGGAACAGTTCCCCTATGAAGAAAATGTGGGTTCCCAAAAGGTGCCTTGAAAGTCTTCAGGTGAATGTCCTCATGACACCACCCGTGAAGAAAAGGAACCTCAGATCAAATTCTTCATACGGACAATATTCCTCTAGAGGATCAAAGTCCTCATATGAATATCATCGTGCTAACAACTCAGTTTCGTAGGGAAATGCTAAGGGCTATGAATATGAGCATTATTCTTCCAACCGTTATATTCATATGTCCTCGAAGAATTTCTCTGCTTATTCATATGCTTATCCTAACTCCTCTTATGTGAAACAAAATGGACTAGCTTCTATGCCTCCTTTCTCATGTGAAGCTCGCAGAGTGATGAACTCTTTGCCACCCCTTCAGATGTGGGTGGTAAAGAAAAGGAACTAATCTCTTCTGCAGGGTCAGGTCTCCAGACGTGTTCAAACGTCTGAAGAATTTGCTGGAGACCTGAAAATTGCCTGATAGGACGCAGGCTAATCATGAAGAAATGGACTCTTATTTCTCTCGTCCTCATACTGCTTTATCTGTTCTATTGTTTGATGAAATTGATCTGATGAATTGAGGTCATATTCTTCACTGATGAAGTATATGAGTTCGTAAGCTGCACTAATTCATCTGCAGGATGATCAACCCAAAGCCACTAAGTGGGTTCTTGATAGTGGATGTACAAATCACATGACTGGTGACAAGAATCTAGGGGGGGGGGGGGGGGGGGGGGGGGGGGGGGGGGGGGGGGGGGGGGGGGGGGGGGGGGGGGGGGGGGGGGGGGGGGGGGGGGGGGGGGGGGGGGGGGGGGGGGGGGGGGGGGGGGGGGGGGGGGGGGGGGGGGGGGGGGGGGGGGGGGGGGGGGGGGGGGGGGGGGGGGGGGGGGGGGGGGGGGGGGGGGGGGGGGGGGGGGGGGGGGGGGGGGGGGGGGGGGGGGGGGGGGGGGGGGGGGGGGGGGGGGGGGGGGGGGGGGGGGGGGGGGGGGGGGGGGGGGGGGGGGGGGGGGGGGGGGGGGGGGGGGGGGGGGGGGGGGGGGGGGGGGGGGGGGGGGGGGGGGGGGGGGGGGGGGGGGGGGGGGGGGGGGGGGGGGGGGGGGGGGGGGGGGGGGGGGGGGGGGGGGGGGGGGGGGGGGGGGGGGGGGGGGGGGGGGGGGGGGGGGGGGGGGGGGGGGGGGGGGGGGGGGGGGGGGGGGGGGGGGGGGGGGGGGGGGGGGGGGGGGGGGGGGGGGGGGGGGGGGGGGGGGGGGGGGGGGGGGGGGGGGGGGGGGGGGGGGGGGGGGGGGGGGGGGGGGGGGGGGGGGGGGGGGGGGGGGGGGGGGGGGGGGGGGGGGGGGGGGGGGGGGGGGGGGGGGGGGGGGGGGGGGGGGGGGGGGGGGGGGGGGGGGGGGGGGGGGGGGGGGGGGGGGGGGGGGGGGGGGGGGGGGGGGGGGGGGGGGGGGGGGGGGGGGGGGGGGGGGGGGGGGGGGGGGGGGGGGGGGGGGGGGGGGGGGGGGGGGGGGGGGGGGGGGGGGGGGGGGGGGGGGGGGGGGGGGGGGGGGGGGGGGGGGGGGGGGGGGGGGGGGGGGGGGGGGGGGGGGGGGGGGGGGGGGGGGGGGGGGGGGGGGGGGGGGGGGGGGGGGGGGGGGGGGGGGGGGGGGGGGGGGGGGGGGGGGGGGGGGGGGGGGGGGGGGGGGGGGGGGGGGGGGGGGGGGGGGGGGGGGGGGGGGGGGGGGGGGGGGGGGGGGGGGGGGGGGGGGGGGGGGGGGGGGGGGGGGGGGGGGGGGGGGGGGGGGGGGGGGGGGGGGGGGGGGGGGGGGGGGGGGGGGGGGGGGGGGGGGGGGGGGGGGGGGGGGGGGGGGGGGGGGGGGGGGGGGGGGGGGGGGGGGGGGGGGGGGGGGGGGGGGGGGGGGGGGGGGGGGGGGGGGGGGGGGGGGGGGGGGGGGGGGGGGGGGGGGGGGGGGGGGGGGGGGGGGGGGGGGGGGGGGGGGGGGGGGGGGGGGGGGGGGGGGGGGGGGGGGGGGGGGGGGGGGGGGGGGGGGGGGGGGGGGGGGGGGGGGGGGGGGGGGGGGGGGGGGGGGGGGGGGGGGGGGGGGGGGGGGGGGGGGGGGGGGGGGGGGGGGGGGGGGGGGGGGGGGGGGGGGGGGGGGGGGGGGGGGGGGGGGGGGGGGGGGGGGGGGGGGGGGGGGGGGGGGGGGGGGGGGGGGGGGGGGGGGGGGGGGGGGGGGGGGGGGGGGGGGGGGGGGGGGGGGGGGGGGGGGGGGGGGGGGGGGGGGGGGGGGGGGGGGGGGGGGGGGGGGGGGGGGGGGGGGGGGGGGGGGGGGGGGGGGGGGGGGGGGGGGGGGGGGGGGGGGGGGGGGGGGGGGGGGGGGGGGGGGGGGGGGGGGGGAGCTTTTCAAGATCTTGCTTTCTTTGAAGAAATTCATAAGAAAGCTTCTCATGCATCATTTGTAACAGCTGAATAATGGTTAGGACCAAAGAGATCCATGTGAAGCAATTCAAATGGACGAGTAGTAGTCATGATAGTCTTCGCTGGATGTTTGGCCTTGGTCATCTTTCCAGCTTCACAGGCTCCGCATAAGTGATCCTTGAGGAATTGGACATTCTCAATGCCAATGACATGCTTATTCTTCGCAAGCGTGTGCAAATTCCTCATGCCTGCATGACCAAGTCGTCGATGCCATAGCCAGCCTTCTGAAGCTTTTGCAAGTAGGCACACAGCTGGTTGTGGTCCTGTAGAGAAATCAACAATATACAAGTCTCCTCTCCTAAAGCCTTCGAAGACTTTCGAATTGTCAGCTTCCATGATCACAACACAGCGATACTTGCCAAAGACAACAACCATATCAAGATCACAAAGCATTGAGACAGACATGAGGTTGTATCCTAAGGACTCGACAAGCATGACTTTGCCCATGTGCCGATCCTTTGAGATAGCAACCTTACCTAGACCCAATACCTGACTTTTGCCTTTGTCAGCGAAGATGATATGCTTCAGATGCGATGGAGATAAGGGAGCATCCATCAATAGATTCTTGTCGCCAGTCATGTGATTTGTACATCCACTATCAAGAACCCACTCAGTGGCTTTGGGTTGATCATCCTGCAGATGAATTAGTGCAGCTTACGAACTCATATACTTCATCAGTGAAGAATATGACCTCAATTCATCAGATCAATTTCATCAAGCAATAGAACAGATAAAGCAGTATGAGGACGAGAGAAATGAGAGTTCATTTCTTCATGATTAGCCTGCGTCCTATCAGGCATTTTTCAGGTCTCCAGCAAATTCTTCAAACGTTTGAGCACGTCTGGAGACCTGACCCTGCAGAAGAGATTAGTTCCTTTTCTTCACCACCCACATCTGAAGGGGTGGCAAAGAGTTCATCACTCTGCGAGCTCCATAAGAGAAAGGTGGCATAGACGCCAGTCCATTTCGTTTCACATAAGAGGAGTTAGGATAAGCATATGAATAAGCAGAGAAATTCTTCGAGGACTTATGAATATAATGGTTAGAAGAATAATGCTCATATTCATAGCCCTTAGCTCTTCCCTATGAAACAGAGTTGTTAGCATGATGATATTCATATGAGGACTTTGATCCTTTTGAGGAATTTGATCCACGTGAGGAGTATGGTCCATATGAAGAATTTGGTCCATATGAAGAATTTGATCTGGGGTTCCTTTTCTTCACAGGTGGTGTCATGAGGACATTCACCTGAAGACTTTCAAGGCACCTTTTGGGAACCCAGATTTTCTTCATAGGGGAACCGTTCCTGCAGTTAGTGCCAACGTATCTAGCAAATACTTCACCATTATGATTTTTGAACAGTTTATAGTTGGAGTCAAATGACTCATCAGAAGAATGTGGAGATTCACATGTAAAGCCAGATAGATTAGATGGATCAACTGGAGGTCCCTTTGCAGCAACCCATGAGGTTTTGGGGTACTGCTCAGGCTTCCAATATGTACCATCAGCATTGAGTTTCCTCTCAAAGGCAATACCCTCTTTTCTAGGGTTCCTGTGGAGGATCTGCTTTTTAAGCACATCACAAAGAGTCTGATGCCCTTTGAGGCCCCCCCCCCCCCCCCCCCCCCCCCCCCCCCCCCCCCCCCCCCCCCCCCCCCCCCCCCCCCCCCCCCCCCCCCCCCCCCCCCCCCCCCCCCCCCCCCCCCCCCCCCCCCCCCCCCCCCCCCCCCCCCCCCCCCCCCCCCCCCCCCCCCCCCCCCCCCCCCCCCCCCCCCCCCCCCCCCCCCCCCCCCCCCCCCCCCCCCCCCCCCCCCCCCCCCCCCCCCCCCCCCCCCCCCCCCCCCCCCCCCCCCCCCCCCCCCCCCCCCCCCCCCCCCCCCCCCCCCCCCCCCCCCCCCCCCCCCCCCCCCCCCCCCCCCCCCCCCCCCCCCCCCCCCCCCCCCCCCCCCCCCCCCCCCCCCCCCCCCCCCCCCCCCCCCCCCCCCCCCCCCCCCCCCCCCCCCCCCCCCCCCCCCCCCCCCCCCCCCCCCCCCCCCCCCCCCCCCCC
Source organism: Thinopyrum obtusiflorum (assembly GCA_036873465.1). Classification (NCBI taxonomy): domain Eukaryota; kingdom Viridiplantae; phylum Streptophyta; class Magnoliopsida; order Poales; family Poaceae; genus Thinopyrum; species Thinopyrum obtusiflorum. The sequence goes on along the minus strand of JAAAWM010010995.1, from coordinate 6,624 downwards.
CCCCCCCCCCCCCCCCCCCCCCCCCCCCCCCCCCCCCCCCCCCCCCCCCCCCCCCCCCCCCCCCCCCCCCCCCCCCCCCCCCCCCCCCCCCCCCCCCCCCCCCCCCCCCCCCCCCCCCCCCCCCCCCCCCCCCCCCCCCCCCCCCCCCCCCCCCCCCCCCCCCCCCCCCCCCCCCCCCCCCCCCCCCCCCCCCCCCCCCCCCCCCCCCCCCCCCCCCCCCCCCCCCCCCCCCCCCCCCCCCCCCCCCCCCCCCCCCCCCCCCCCCCCCCCCCCCCCCCCCCCCCCCCCCCCCCCCCCCCCCCCCCCCCCCCCCCCCCCCCCCCCCCCCCCCCCCCCCCCCCCCCCCCCCCCCCCCCCCCCCCCCCCCCCCCCCCCCCCCCCCCCCCCCCCCCCCCCCCCCCCCCCCCCCCCCCCCCCCCCCCCCCCCCCCCCCCCCCCCCCCCCCCCCCCCCCCCCCCCCCCCCCCCCCCCCCCCCCCCCCCCCCCCCCCCCCCCCCCCCCCCCCCCCCCCCCCCCCCCCCCCCCCCCCCCCCCCCCCCCCCCCCCCCCCCCCCCCCCCCCCCCCCCCCCCCCCCCCCCCCCCCCCCCCCCCCCCCCCCCCCCCCCCCCCCCCCCCCCCCCCCCCCCCCCCCCCCCCCCCCCCCCCCCCCCCCCCCCCCCCCCCCCCCCCCCCCCCCCCCCCCCCCCCCCCCCCCCCCCCCCCCCCCCCCCCCCCCCCCCCCCCCCCCCCCCCCCCCCCCCCCCCCCCCCCCCCCCCCCCCCCCCCCCCCCCCCCCCCCCCCCCCCCCCCCCCCCCCCCCCCCCCCCCCCCCCCCCCCCCCCCCCCCCCCCCCCCCCCCCCCCCCCCCCCCCCCCCCCCCCCCCCCCCCCCCCCCCCCCCCCCCCCCCCCCCCCCCCCCCCCCCCCCCCCCCCCCCCCCCCCCCCCCCCCCCCCCCCCCCCCCCCCCCCCCCCCCCCCCCCCCCCCCCCCCCCCCCCCCCCCCCCCCCCCCCCCCCCCCCCCCCCCCCCCCCCCCCCCCCCCCCCCCCCCCCCCCCCCCCCCCCCCCCCCCCCCCCCCCCCCCCCCCCCCCCCCCCCCCCCCCCCCCCCCCCCCCCCCCCCCCCCCCCCCCCCCCCCCCCCCCCCCCCCCCCCCCCCCCCCCCCCCCCCCCCCCCCCCCCCCCCCCCCCCCCCCCCCCCCCCCCCCCCCCCCCCCCCCCCCCCCCCCCCCCCCCCCCCCCCCCCCCCCCCCCCCCCCCCCCCCCCCCCCCCCCCCCCCCCCCCCCCCCCCCCCCCCCCCCCCCCCCCCCCCCCCCCCCCCCCCCCCCCCCCCCCCCCCCCCCCCCCCCCCCCCCCCCCCCCCCCCCCCCCCCCCCCCCCCCCCCCCCCCCCCCCCCCCCCCCCCCCCCCCCCCCCCCCCCCCCCCCCCCCCCCCCCCCCCCCCCCCCCCCCCCCCCCCCCCCCCCCCCCCCCCCCCCCCCCCCCCCCCCCCCCCCCCCCCCCCCCCCCCCCCCCCCCCCCCCCCCCCCCCCCCCCCCCCCCCCCCCCCTCATGTGATTTGTACATCCACTATCAAGAACCCACTCAGTGGCTTTGGGTTGACCATCCTTGGCACCCTTTGCCATGAAGCAATAGGTGGGAGCGTAGTCATCATTGTCTTCGTCCGCCTTGTTGGTGAAGCCATTTTCTTTAGAGTTGAAGATGGATTTGCCGACGAAGGCAGTAGCGAGAGCTAGGCTCGCCACACCAGACTCGGACTCCTCAGATGCCTCCTCATCCTCATGATCCTCAGATTCAGCCTCAGAGTCCATTTCCTTGCCAATGAATGCCCGAGCCTTCTTGGAGCTGCTCTTCTTGTGAGATGAAGACTTCGAGGATTTTGATGATGAAGACTTTGAAGATTTCTTCTTCTTCTTCGCATCATCAGAACTGTAATCCTTGTATTTCTTCTTCTTTGATTCCTTTTCCCACTGAGGACAATCTTGAATGTAGTGACCAGGTTTCTTGCACTTATGGCATAGCCTCTTCTTGTAGTCACTGGATAAGGAATCAGTGCTCCTTGAGGATTTTCCAAAGTGACCACGTCTTGAGAACCTCTGGAATTTCTTCACGAGCAATGCTACTCCTGACTCAGTTCTTCAGGATCATCAAGGCTACTACCAGAATCTTCACCTTCGGATTCAGAGACAACCTTGGCCTTCAGGGCACGCGATCTGCCATAGCTCGAACCATAGAGATCTCTCTTCTCAGCAAGCTGGAACTCATGAGTGTTTAGCCTTTCGAGGATATCAGCGGGATCAAGTGACTTGTAATCAGCACGTTCTTGTATCATCAATGCTAGAGTGTCAAATGAGGAATCAAGCGATCTCAGCAATTTCTTCACCACCTCATGGTCGGTGATGTCAGTGGCACCAAGTGCTTGAAGCTCATTTGAGATGTCAGTGAGGCGATCAAAGGTTTGCTGAACATTTTCATTGTCGAGTCTTTTGAAGCGGTTGAAGAGATTTCGAAGAACGTCAACACGAGAGCCCCCCCCCCCCGCGGTTGAAGAGATTGCGAAGAACGTCAACACGAGAGTCACGTTGAGTTGAGAATCCTTCATTCACTTTGGACAGCCTATCCCAGATAAGCTTGGCAGTTTCCAAAGCACTCACTCTTCCATACTGGCCTTTGCTTAGATGGCCACATATGATGTTCTTCGCTTGAGAATCGAGTTGCTTGAATCTCTTCACATCAGTAGCGTTCAGAGAAGGTGAGACTGAGGGAACACCATTTTCCACAACATACCAAAGATCGTTATCAATTGCCTCAAGATGCATTCGCATCTTATTCTTCCAGTAGGGGTAGTCTATTCCATCGAAGGTAGGACACCCCGCAGAGACCTTGATCATACCTGCGGTCGACATAACTAAACTCCAGGCGGTTAAACCAAAATCACACAGAACAAGGGAGTACCTTGCTCTGATACCAATTGAAAGTGCGTTATATCGACTAGAGGGGGGGTGAATAGGCAATTTTTATGAATTCTTCACTGAGGAATTTCAGGGTGAGGAAATTCCTAACTGAAGAACTACTTGCAGCGGAATAAGTACTCAGAAGCAATCATAACAGAGCATAAGCATGGTCATCATGATGAAATGAAAGCAAAGCACAGAGTACGGGGAGCGTAAACACAGGATACACAAGATGAAGACAAACAGACTGAAGAAATTGAACTGAGGAAATTGAGAAAGTCTTCAGTCAAAGTCTTCAAACACAGATATGAACAACTGCATAACGCAGTTATGAGGAAATGAAAGAGTTGAGGAAATAGAACCAGTAAGCTTGGTGAAGACAATGATTTGGTAGACCAGTTCCAACTGCTGTCTCAGTTGTACGTCTGGTTGGAGCGGCTAGGTATTTAAACCTGAGGACACACAGTCCCGGACACCCAGTCCTGAACACATAGTCCAGGACACCTAGTCCTCACCGTATTCTCCTTGAGCTAAGGTCACACAGACCTCGCCCAATCACTCGTGGTAAGTCTTCAGGTGACTTCCAAACCTTCACAAACTCGGTCACTCAGCAATCCACAATTTCCTCTTGGATGCTCTAGACCATGATGCCTAACCGTCTGGAAGAAGCATAGTCTTCAAAGGTAACAAGCGTCAGATCCATGCAGGATCAATCTCTTCAGTGATGCTCAATTTCTTGGGGTTTGTAGGTGTTTGGTTTTTTGTGTTTTTCCTCACTTGATGATTTTCGCTCAAAGTCCTCGGAGGATGGGATGCTCTCAAATGACAAGTGTCAGTTTCTCTCGGAGCAGCCAACCAGCTAGTGGTTGTAGGGGGCGGCTATTTATAGCCTAGGGAGCAGCCCGACATGATAAGACATAAATGCCCTTCAATGATATGACCGTTAGGTGGGTAGATATTTTGGGACAGCTGGCGCATAGCACAGCAACGGTCGGAAATTTGAGTATCAAATTCCTCAGGGCTATCATGTTCCTCACAGTGTAGGCAATCCGCACTGGCAAATTCCTAACTCCTCAATCAGAACAAATTCCTCAGAGACCAGAAGAACTTCATCTCTGTCACTGAAGAATGGGGGGGGGGGGGGGGGGGGGGGGGGGGGGGGGGGGGGGGGGGGGGGGGGGGGGGGGGGGGGGGGGGGGGGGGGGGGGGGGGGGGGGGGGGGGGGGGGGGGGGGGGGGGGGGGGGGGGGGGGGGGGGGGGGGGGGGGGGGGGGGGGGGGGGGGGGGGGGGGGGGGGGGGGGGGGGGGGGGGGGGGGGGGGGGGGGGGGGGGGGGGGGGGGGGGGGGGGGGGGGGGGGGGGGGGGGGGGGGGGGGGGGGGGGGGGGGGGGGGGGGGGGGGGGGGGGGGGGGGGGGGGGGGGGGGGGGGGGGGGGGGGGGGGGGGGGGGGGGGGGGGGGGGGGGGGGGGGGGGGGGGGGGGGGGGGGGGGGGGGGGGGGGGGGGGGGGGGGGGGGGGGGGGGGGGGGGGGGGGGGGGGGGGGGGGGGGGGGGGGGGGGGGGGGGGGGGGGGGGGGGGGGGGGGGGGGGGGGGGGGGGGGGGGGGGGGGGGGGGGGGGGGGGGGGGGGGGGGGGGGGGGGGGGGGGGGGGGGGGGGGGGGGGGGGGGGGGGGGGCGCGCATCGAGCGAGCCACTTTGCTAGTTTGCTTTGAATAGCAAATGCACATTGTAGAGTAGAATCATGTAGATCTCCCCGTATATCTTGTAATTCATACACGCATTTAACATATGATATGAAGAATTTGAAATGCATGATGAAATATGGTGTCTGACGAAATTCAGCATGCATGCACTAACGAACTTGAGGAAATAGCATGCAGAAAACAGAGCAGAAGTATCAGACCACCATAGGACTTAAGTTTACAACTCGATCAACAAGCACTTCAGAAGAGTGAGAGTTGTAACTTAACAAAAAACGCTCATATATAGAGACCCGATTGAAGACTAACTCAAAATTCTCCCCCTTTGTCATCGAATTATCAAAAGGGACGAAAAATGAGGACTAACGCCCCTGAAGAATATCATCAAGATGTCAATGGAGGAGCGGCAGCGGTGTTTGGGTCGTCCGTTGGAGTAGGGGTTGCCGCGGTGTCATTCAAATCTTCAGCTTCATCAGTCTCGTGCAATGAAGAATATGAACTGGGGACCAAGTGAGGAACTTTGACCTTCTTGAATTTCTTTGAAGGCGGCTAAGACAAGTCAAAGTCCTGCTTGAAGCCCATCTACTTGAGATCTTCATCACCGTGGAGGTGAGACAGTACAGCCCAAGTGCGGTCAAAAACTTCAGTAGTGGTTCTTCTTCACAATATTTTGCGTGATCGTCGTATTCTGAAGAATTGAACCAAACTGACGCTTGACCCACTTGTGGTTGCGATCGACCTTCTGATGAAGACCGAGGAGAAGCTCACGATCAGTCACCACTCATGGAGCAGTGTCTTGAGGAATTTGCTTTGAATATTTTGCAGTAGAGTCTTGTGTGGCAAAGTCATCATTGGTAGAATAAGATGCAACTTTGTGAAACTGTCCATCCAATGGACGAGTGCCTTCATCAATGATAGCAGCCTTGCTGTGACGCCCCAAGACCGATGCTCTAGATGCCTTCTATTTATTTTAGTTGTTGCCGTGTGGTTATTGTGTTTGTTGTATTATCATAATTGTTTTGCATATTTCATTCCTATATGTTTATGCCATGATGATGTTGAGTGCCTTGTCATATATTTGCTTCTTGCACCATGCTCATCTCACTTGTTATGTTGCATTCTACCCTTGTCATTTTACATTTCATCATGCTCATCATGCGGGTTGCATTCTTCATGTTGTGTGTGAATCAGCCCTTGATATCTCTCTCTCAAGCCACGCCCTTGTATCAACACCTCTCCCTTCCTTCTTCCTTCATGTTTTTGCAAGTGACATTTTCCCTCTTCCATTAATGTTCATTTATTTCCTGGTGATCTTACTCCATGCATTATACCTCTCTGTCAAATATCATATTTTTTTGGAGTTGTTTTGGTTGGACTGAAAAATGGCTCAAGTTTGCATTTAATTCAAACTTGAATTATTTTTCTATCTATAAAATTGTCAAGCCAATTTATTAAATGGTGCATAATTCTAGAATTCCTGAGATATTTGTACTCCAGCCTACTCCCTCTCCAAAATCCCTGTGCTTTTTCTCTTTGTTTCCTGCCTGAAGAAATTTGAAGAAAATAAATTGAGGCAGGGGAGAGAGAGCAGCAGTGCAGCCCAGCCACACCGCAACAGCCCAGCAACAACCACTTTAGCCCAGCCCGCGCCTGGCCTTTTCTCCTCTTCTTCCTGGTAAATTTTGCTCAATGCACCCCGTCGGGCCCGCCTGTCATCCCCTCAACTCTCACTTTTTCTTCCACCTCCAGTCGCTTTCCTCTCTCACGGTAAAACAGAGCACCACGCCGCACATGGCCACCGAGGCAGCCAGCCGAGCCGCGCCTCGCCCCTATAAGAGGCCCCGCAGCGCCCTAGGGTTCTAGTCTTCCCCTCCCCCTCTTTCTCCGCTGCCGCCACGCAGGTAAGGGACATCCAAGCGCTTTGTTGCCTCGCTCCTGATCGTCATGGACGAGGAGCCGGAGCTCTCCTCTGGCGTAGGAACTCCAACGCCGGCC
>JAAAWM010010994.1:0-58156 GCA_036873465.1 Thinopyrum obtusiflorum | reverse complement strand
TATCTCAGATTTCATGGCCTCAAGCCATTTTTCAGAATCTGGGCTCATCATAACTTCATAGTTCGTAGGTTCGCCGTTGTCTAACAACATGACTTCTAGGACAGGGTTACCATACCACTCCGGTGCGGTACGCGTTCTGGTCGACCTACGAGGTTCAGTAGTAACTTGATCCGTAGTTTCATGATCATCATCATTAGCTTCCTCTCCAGTTGGTGTAGGCATCACGGGAACGGTTTTTTCTAATGTGCTACTTTCCAATTCGAGAGAAGGTACAATTACCTCATCAAGTTCTACTTTCCTCCCACTCACTTCTTTCTAGAGAAACTGTTGGGAAACGTTGCATGAAAAAAAAAATATGCACACGCAAGATCTATCAAGGAGATGCATAGCAATGAGAGGGGAGAGTGTGTCTACGTACTCTCGTAGACCGTAAGCGAAAGCGTTTGTTAACGCGGTTGATGTAGTCGAACTTCTTCGCGCTCCAACCGATCGAGTACCGAACGTACGGCACCTCCGCGTTCAGCACACGTTCAGCTCGGTGACGTCCTCCGCCTTCTTGATCCAGTAAGACGGCGAGGTAGTGGATGAGTTCCGGCAGCACGACGGTGTGGTGACGAGGGGGGGGGGGGGGGGGGGGGGGGGGGGGGGGGGGGGGGGGGGGGGGGGGGGGGGGGGGGGGGGGGGGGGGGGGGGGGGGGGGGGGGGGGGGGGGGGGGGGGGGGGGGGGGGGGGGGGGGGGGGGGGGGGGGGGGGGGGGGGGGGGGGGGGGGGGGGGGGGGGGGGGGGGGGGGGGGGGGGGGGGGGGGGGGGGGGGGGGGGGGGGGGGGGGGGGGGGGGGGGGGGGGGGGGGGGGGGGGGGGGGGGGGGGGGGGGGGGGGGGGGGGGGGGGGGGGGGGGGGGGGGGGGGGGGGGGGGGGGGGGGGGGGGGGGGGGGGGGGGGGGGGGGGGGGGGGGGGGGGGGGGGGGGGGGGGGGGGGGGGGGGGGGGGGGGGGGGGGGGGGGGGGGGGGGGGGGGGGGGGGGGGGGGGGGGGGGGGGGGGGGGGGGGGGGGGGGGGGGGGGGGGGGGGGGGGGGGGGGGGGGGGGGGGGGGGGGGGGGGGGGGGGGGGGGGGGGGGGGGGGGGGGGGGGGGGGGGGGGGGGGGGGGGGGGGGGGGGGGGGGGGGGGGGGGGGGGGGGGGGGGGGGGGGGGGGGGGGGGGGGGGGGGGGGGGGGGGGGGGGGGGGGGGGGGGGGGGGGGGGGGGGGGGGGGGGGGGGGGGGGGGGGGGGGGGGGGGGGGGGGGGGGGGGGGGGGGGGGGGGGGGGGGGGGGGGGGGGGGGGGGGGGGGGGGGGGGGGGGGGGGGGGGGGGGGGGGGGGGGGGGGGGGGGGGGGGGGGGGGGGGGGGGGGGGGGGGGGGGGGGGGGGGGGGGGGGGGGGGGGGGGGGGGGGGGGGGGGGGGGGGGGGGGGGGGGGGGGGGGGGGGGGGGGGGGGGGGGGGGGGGGGGGGGGGGGGGGGGGGGGGGGGGGGGGGGGGGGGGGGGGGGGGGGGGGGGGGGGGGGGGGGGGGGGGGGGGGGGGGGGGGGGGGGGGGGGGGGGGGGGGGGGGGGGGGGGGGGGGGGGGGGGGGGGGGGGGGGGGGGGGGGGGGGGGGGGGGGGGGGGGGGGGGGGGGGGGGGGGGGGGGGGGGGGGGGGGGGGGGGGGGGGGGGGGGGGGGGGGGGGGGGGGGGGGGGGGGGGGGGGGGGGGGGGGGGGGGGGGGGGGGGGGGGGGGGGGGGGGGGGGGGGGGGGGGGGGGGGGGGGGGGGGGGGGGGGGGGGGGGGGGGGGGGGGGGGGGGGGGGGGGGGGGGGGGGGGGGGGGGGGGGGGGTCTTGTCCATCACATCATTCTCCTAATGATGTGATCCCATTATCAAATGAAAACTCATGTCAATGGTTAGGAAACCTTAACCATCTTTGATCAACAAGCTAGTCAAGTAGAGGCTCACTAGGGACATGGTGTTCGTTTATGTATTCACACATGTATTAAGGTTTTCGATCAATACAATTCTAGCATGAATAATAAACCTTTATCATGAATAAGGAAATATAAAATAACAACTTTATTATTGCCTCTAGGGCATATTTCCTTCAGTCTCCCACTTGCACTAGAGTCAATAATCTAGTTCACATCACCATGTGATTTAACACCCATAGTTTCACATCGCCATGTGACCAACACCCAAAGAGTTTACTAGAGTCAATAATCGAGTTCACATCGCCATGTGATTAACACCCAAAGAGTACTAAGGTGTGATCATGTTTTTCTTGTGAGAGAGGTTTAGTCAACGGGTCTGTCACATTCAGATCCTTATATATTTTGCAAATTTCTATGTCTACAATGCTCTGCATGGAGCTACTCTAGCTAATTGCTCCCACTTTCAATATGTATCCAGATCGAGACTCAGAGTCATCCGGATTGGTGTCAAAGCTTGCATCGACGTAACTCTTTATGACGAACTCTTTATCACCTCCATAACCAGGAAACATTTCCTTAGTACTCTTTAGGTACCTAAGGATAATTTTGACCGCTGTCCAGTGATCCACTCCTGGATCACTATTGTACCCCCTTGCCAAACTCATGGCAAGGCACACAACAGGTCTGGTACACAGCATGGCATACTTTATAGAACCTATGACAGAGGAACATGGAATGACTTTCATTCTCTCTCTATATTCTGCCGTGGTCGGGTTTTGAGTCTTACTCAACTTCACACCTTGTAACACAGGCAAGAACCCTTTCTTTGACTGATCCATTTTGAACTTCTTCAAAACTTTATCAAGGTATGTGCTTTGTGAAAGTCCTATCAAGCGTCTTGATCTATCTCTATAGATCTTGATGCCCAATACATAAGCAGCTTCACCGAGGTCTTTCATTGAAAATTCTTATTCAAGTATCCTTTTATGCTATCCAGAAATTCTATATCATTTCCAATCAACAATATGTCATCTACATATAATATCAGAAACGCTACAGAGCTCCCACTCACTTTGGGGGGGGGGGGGGGGGGGGGGGGGGGGGGGGGGGGGGGGGGGGGGGGGGGGGGGGGGGGGGGGGGGGGGGGGGGGGGGGGGGGGGGGGGGGGGGGGGGGGGGGGGGGGGGGGGGGGGGGGGGGGGGGGGGGGGGGGGGGGGGGGGGGGGGGGGGGGGGGGGGGGGGGGGGGGGGGGGGGGGGGGGGGGGGGGGGGGGGGGGGGGGGGGGGGGGGGGGGGGGGGGGGGGGGGGGGGGGGGGGGGGGGGGGGGGGGGGGGGGGGGGGGGGGGGGGGGGGGGGGGGGGGGGGGGGGGGGGGGGGGGGGGGGGGGGGGGGGGGGGGGGGGGGGGGGGGGGGGGGGGGGGGGGGGGGGGGGGGGGGGGGGGGGGGGGGGGGGGGGGGGGGGGGGGGGGGGGGGGGGGGGGGGGGGGGGGGGGGGGGGGGGGGGGGGGGGGGGGGGGGGGGGGGGGGGGGGGGGGGGGGGGGGGGGGGGGGGGGGGGGGGGGGGGGGGGGGGGGGGGGGGGGGGGGGGGGGGGGGGGGGGGGGGGGGGGGGGGGGGGGGGGGGGGGGGGGGGGGGGGGGGGGGGGGGGGGGGGGGGGGGGGGGGGGGGGGGGGGGGGGGGGGGGGGGGGGGGGGGGGGGGGGGGGGGGGGGGGGGGGGGGGGGGGGGGGGGGGGGGGGGGGGGGGGGGGGGGGGGGGGGGGGGGGGGGGGGGGGGGGGGGGGGGGGGGGGGGGGGGGGGGGGGGGGGGGGGGGGGGGGGGGGGGGGGGGGGGGGGGGGGGGGGGGGGGGGGGGGGGGGGGGGGGGGGGGGGGGGGGGGGGGGGGGGGGGGGGGGGGGGGGGGGGGGGGGGGGGGGGGGGGGGGGGGGGGGGGGGGGGGGGGGGGGGGGGGGGGGGGGGGGGGGGGGGGGGGGGGGGGGGGGGGGGGGGGGGGGGGGGGGGGGGGGGGGGGGGGGGGGGGGGGGGGGGGGGGGGGGGGGGGGGGGGGGGGGGGGGGGGGGGGGGGGGGGGGGGGGGGGGGGGGGGGGGGGGGGGGGGGGGGGGGGGGGGGGGGGGGGGGGGGGGGGGGGGGGGGGGGGGGGGGGGGGGGGGGGGGGGGGGGGGGGGGGGGGGGGGGGGGGGGGGGGGGGGGGGGGGGGGGGGGGGGGGGGGGGGGGGGGGGGGGGGGGGGGGGGGGGGGGGGGGGGGGGGGGGGGGGGGGGGGGGGGGGGGGGGGGGGGGGGGGGGGGGGGGGGGGGGGGGGGGGGGGGGGGGGGGGGGGGGGGGGGGGGGGGGGGGGGGGGGGGGGGGGGGGGGGGGGGGGGGGGGGGGGGGGGGGGGGGGGGGGGGGGGGGGGGGGGGGGGGGGGGGGGGGGGGGGGGGGGGGGGGGGGGGGGGGGGGGGGGGGGGGGGGGGGGGGGGGGGGGGGGGGGGGGGGGGGGGGGGGGGGGGGGGGGGGGGGGGGGGGGGGGGGGGGGGGGGGGGGGGGGGGGGGGGGGGGGGGGGGGGGGGGGGGGGGGGGGGGGGGGGGGGGGGGGGGGGGGGGGGGGGGGGGGGGGGGGGGGGGGGGGGGGGGGGGGGGGGGGGGGGGGGGGGGGGGGGGGGGGGGGGGGGGGGGGGGGGGGGGGGGGGGGGGGGGGGGGGGGGGGGGGGGGGGGGGGGGGGGGGGGGGGGGGGGGGGGGGGGGGGGGGGGGGGGGGGGGGGGGGGGGGGGGGGGGGGGGGGGGGGGGGGGGGGGGGGGGGGGGGGGGGGGGGGGGGGGGGGGGGGGGGGGGGGGGGGGGGGGGGGGGGGGGGGGGGGGGGGGGGGGGGGGGGGGGGGGGGGGGGGGGGGGGGGGGGGGGGGGGGGGGGGGGGGGGGGGGGGGGGGGGGGGGGGGGGGGGGGGGGGGGGGGGGGGGGGGGGGGGGGGGGGGGGGGGGGGGGGGGGGGGGGGGGGGGGGGGGGGGGGGGGGGGGGGGGGGGGGGGGGGGGGGGGGGGGGGGGGGGGGGGGGGGGGGGGGGGGGGGGGGGGGGGGGGGGGGGGGGGGGGGGGGGGGGGGGGGGGGGGGGGGGGGGGGGGGGGGGGGGGGGGGGGGGGGGGGGGGGGGGGGGGGGGGGGGGGGGGGGGGGGGGGGGGGGGGGGGGGGGGGGGGGGGGGGGGGGGGGGGGGGGGGGGGGGGGGGGGGGGGGGGGGGGGGGGGGGGGGGGGGGGGGGGGGGGGGGGGGGGGGGGGGGGGGGGGGGGGGGGGGGGGGGGGGGGGGGGGGGGGGGGGGGGGGGGGGGGGGGGGGGGGGGGGGGGGGGGGGGGGGGGGGGGGGGGGGGGGGGGGGGGGGGGGGGGGGGGGGGGGGGGGGGGGGGGGGGGGGGGGGGGGGGGGGGGGGGGGGGGGGGGGGGGGGGGGGGGGGGGGGGGGGGGGGGGGGGGGGGGGGGGGGGGGGGGGGGGGGGGGGGGGGGGGGGGGGGGGGGGGGGGGGGGGGGGGGGGGGGGGGGGGGGGGGGGGGGGGGGGGGGGGGGGGGGGGGGGGGGGGGGGGGGGGGGGGGGGGGGGGGGGGGGGGGGGGGGGGGGGGGGGGGGGGGGGGGGGGGGGGGGGGGGGGGGGGGGGGGGGGGGGGGGGGGGGGGGGGGGGGGGGGGGGGGGGGGGGGGGGGGGGGGGGGGGGGGGGGGGGGGGGGGGGGGGGGGGGGGGGGGGGGGGGGGGGGGGGGGGGGGGGGGGGGGGGGGGGGGGGGGGGGGGGGGGGGGGGGGGGGGGGGGGGGGGGGGGGGGGGGGGGGGGGGGGGGGGGGGGGGGGGGGGGGGGGGGGGGGGGGGGGGGGGGGGGGGGGGGGGGGGGGGGGGGGGGGGGGGGGGGGGGGGGGGGGGGGGGGGGGGGGGGGGGGGGGGGGGGGGGGGGGGGGGGGGGGGGGGGGGGGGGGGGGGGGGGGGGGGGGGGGGGGGGGGGGGGGGGGGGGGGGGGGGGGGGGGGGGGGGGGGGGGGGGGGGGGGGGGGGGGGGGGGGGGGGGGGGGGGGGGGGGGGGGGGGGGGGGGGGGGGGGGGGGGGGGGGGGGGGGGGGGGGGGGGGGGGGGGGGGGGGGGGGGGGGGGGGGGGGGGGGGGGGGGGGGGGGGGGGGGGGGGGGGGGGGGGGGGGGGGGGGGGGGGGGGGGGGGGGGGGGGGGGGGGGGGGGGGGGGGGGGGGGGGGGGGGGGGGGGGGGGGGGGGGGGGGGGGGGGGGGGGGGGGGGGGGGGGGGGGGGGGGGGGGGGGGGGGGGGGGGGGGGGGGGGGGGGGGGGGGGGGGGGGGGGGGGGGGGGGGGGGGGGGGGGGGGGGGGGGGGGGGGGGGGGGGGGGGGGGGGGGGGGGGGGGGGGGGGGGGGGGGGGGGGGGGGGGGGGGGGGGGGGGGGGGGGGGGGGGGGGGGGGGGGGGGGGGGGGGGGGGGGGGGGGGGGGGGGGGGGGGGGGGGGGGGGGGGGGGGGGGGGGGGGGGGGGGGGGGGGGGGGGGGGGGGGGGGGGGGGGGGGGGGGGGGGGGGGGGGGGGGGGGGGGGGGGGGGGGGGGGGGGGGGGGGGGGGGGGGGGGGGGGGGGGGGGGGGGGGGGGGGGGGGGGGGGGGGGGGGGGGGGGGGGGGGGGGGGGGGGGGGGGGGGGGGGGGGGGGGGGGGGGGGGGGGGGGGGGGGGGGGGGGGGGGGGGGGGGGGGGGGGGGGGGGGGGGGGGGGGGGGGGGGGGGGGGGGGGGGGGGGGGGGGGGGGGGGGGGGGGGGGGGGGGGGGGGGGGGGGGGGGGGGGGGGGGGGGGGGGGGGGGGGGGGGGGGGGGGGGGGGGGGGGGGGGGGGGGGGGGGGGGGGGGGGGGGGGGGGGGGGGGGGGGGGGGGGGGGGGGGGGGGGGGGGGGGGGGGGGGGGGGGGGGGGGGGGGGGGGGGGGGGGGGGGGGGGGGGGGGGGGGGGGGGGGGGGGGGGGGGGGGGGGGGGGGGGGGGGGGGGGGGGGGGGGGGGGGGGGGGGGGGGGGGGGGGGGGGGGGGGGGGGGGGGGGGGGGGGGGGGGGGGGGGGGGGGGGGGGGGGGGGGGGGGGGGGGGGGGGGGGGGGGGGGGGGGGGGGGGGGGGGGGGGGGGGGGGGGGGGGGGGGGGGGGGGGGGGGGGGGGGGGGGGGGGGGGGGGGGGGGGGGGGGGGGGGGGGGGGGGGGGGGGGGGGGGGGGGGGGGGGGGGGGGGGGGGGGGGGGGGGGGGGGGGGGGGGGGGGGGGGGGGGGGGGGGGGGGGGGGGGGGGGGGGGGGGGGGGGGGGGGGGGGGGGGGGGGGGGGGGGGGGGGGGGGGGGGGGGGGGGGGGGGGGGGGGGGGGGGGGGGGGGGGGGGGGGGGGGGGGGGGGGGGGGGGGGGGGGGGGGGGGGGGGGGGGGGGGGGGGGGGGGGGGGGGGGGGGGGGGGGGGGGGGGGGGGGGGGGGGGGGGGGGGGGGGGGGGGGGGGGGGGGGGGGGGGGGGGGGGGGGGGGGGGGGGGGGGGGGGGGGGGGGGGGGGGGGGGGGGGGGGGGGGGGGGGGGGGGGGGGGGGGGGGGGGGGGGGGGGGGGGGGGGGGGGGGGGGGGGGGGGGGGGGGGGGGGGGGGGGGGGGGGGGGGGGGGGGGGGGGGGGGGGGGGGGGGGGGGGGGGGGGGGGGGGGGGGGGGGGGGGGGGGGGGGGGGGGGGGGGGGGGGGGGGGGGGGGGGGGGGGGGGGGGGGGGGGGGGGGGGGGGGGGGGGGGGGGGGGGGGGGGGGGGGGGGGGGGGGGGGGGGGGGGGGGGGGGGGGGGGGGGGGGGGGGGGGGGGGGGGGGGGGGGGGGGGGGGGGGGGGGGGGGGGGGGGGGGGGGGGGGGGGGGGGGGGGGGGGGGGGGGGGGGGGGGGGGGGGGGGGGGGGGGGGGGGGGGGGGGGGGGGGGGGGGGGGGGGGGGGGGGGGGGGGGGGGGGGGGGGGGGGGGGGGGGGGGGGGGGGGGGGGGGGGGGGGGGGGGGGGGGGGGGGGGGGGGGGGGGGGGGGGGGGGGGGGGGGGGGGGGGGGGGGGGGGGGGGGGGGGGGGGGGGGGGGGGGGGGGGGGGGGGGGGGGGGGGGGGGGGGGGGGGGGGGGGGGGGGGGGGGGGGGGGGGGGGGGGGGGGGGGGGGGGGGGGGGGGGGGGGGGGGGGGGGGGGGGGGGGGGGGGGGGGGGGGGGGGGGGGGGGGGGGGGGGGGGGGGGGGGGGGGGGGGGGGGGGGGGGGGGGGGGGGGGGGGGGGGGGGGGGGGGGGGGGGGGGGGGGGGGGGGGGGGGGGGGGGGGGGGGGGGGGGGGGGGGGGGGGGGGGGGGGGGGGGGGGGGGGGGGGGGGGGGGGGGGGGGGGGGGGGGGGGGGGGGGGGGGGGGGGGGGGGGGGGGGGGGGGGGGGGGGGGGGGGGGGGGGGGGGGGGGGGGGGGGGGGGGGGGGGGGGGGGGGGGGGGGGGGGGGGGGGGGGGGGGGGGGGGGGGGGGGGGGGGGGGGGGGGGGGGGGGGGGGGGGGGGGGGGGGGGGGGGGGGGGGGGGGGGGGGGGGGGGGGGGGGGGGGGGGGGGGGGGGGGGGGGGGGGGGGGGGGGGGGGGGGGGGGGGGGGGGGGGGGGGGGGGGGGGGGGGGGGGGGGGGGGGGGGGGGGGGGGGGGGGGGGGGGGGGGGGGGGGGGGGGGGGGGGGGGGGGGGGGGGGGGGGGGGGGGGGGGGGGGGGGGGGGGGGGGGGGGGGGGGGGGGGGGGGGGGGGGGGGGGGGGGGGGGGGGGGGGGGGGGGGGGGGGGGGGGGGGGGGGGGGGGGGGGGGGGGGGGGGGGGGGGGGGGGGGGGGGGGGGGGGGGGGGGGGGGGGGGGGGGGGGGGGGGGGGGGGGGGGGGGGGGGGGGGGGGGGGGGGGGGGGGGGGGGGGGGGGGGGGGGGGGGGGGGGGGGGGGGGGGGGGGGGGGGGGGGGGGGGGGGGGGGGGGGGGGGGGGGGGGGGGGGGGGGGGGGGGGGGGGGGGGGGGGGGGGGGGGGGGGGGGGGGGGGGGGGGGGGGGGGGGGGGGGGGGGGGGGGGGGGGGGGGGGGGGGGGGGGGGGGGGGGGGGGGGGGGGGGGGGGGGGGGGGGGGGGGGGGGGGGGGGGGGGGGGGGGGGGGGGGGGGGGGGGGGGGGGGGGGGGGGGGGGGGGGGGGGGGGGGGGGGGGGGGGGGGGGGGGGGGGGGGGGGGGGGGGGGGGGGGGGGGGGGGGGGGGGGGGGGGGGGGGGGGGGGGGGGGGGGGGGGGGGGGGGGGGGGGGGGGGGGGGGGGGGGGGGGGGGGGGGGGGGGGGGGGGGGGGGGGGGGGGGGGGGGGGGGGGGGGGGGGGGGGGGGGGGGGGGGGGGGGGGGGGGGGGGGGGGGGGGGGGGGGGGGGGGGGGGGGGGGGGGGGGGGGGGGGGGGGGGGGGGGGGGGGGGGGGGGGGGGGGGGGGGGGGGGGGGGGGGGGGGGGGGGGGGGGGGGGGGGGGGGGGGGGGGGGGGGGGGGGGGGGGGGGGGGGGGGGGGGGGGGGGGGGGGGGGGGGGGGGGGGGGGGGGGGGGGGGGGGGGGGGGGGGGGGGGGGGGGGGGGGGGGGGGGGGGGGGGGGGGGGGGGGGGGGGGGGGGGGGGGGGGGGGGGGGGGGGGGGGGGGGGGGGGGGGGGGGGGGGGGGGGGGGGGGGGGGGGGGGGGGGGGGGGGGGGGGGGGGGGGGGGGGGGGGGGGGGGGGGGGGGGGGGGGGGGGGGGGGGGGGGGGGGGGGGGGGGGGGGGGGGGGGGGGGGGGGGGGGGGGGGGGGGGGGGGGGGGGGGGGGGGGGGGGGGGGGGGGGGGGGGGGGGGGGGGGGGGGGGGGGGGGGGGGGGGGGGGGGGGGGGGGGGGGGGGGGGGGGGGGGGGGGGGGGGGGGGGGGGGGGGGGGGGGGGGGGGGGGGGGGGGGGGGGGGGGGGGGGGGGGGGGGGGGGGGGGGGGGGGGGGGGGGGGGGGGGGGGGGGGGGGGGGGGGGGGGGGGGGGGGGGGGGGGGGGGGGGGGGGGGGGGGGGGGGGGGGGGGGGGGGGGGGGGGGGGGGGGGGGGGGGGGGGGGGGGGGGGGGGGGGGGGGGGGGGGGGGGGGGGGGGGGGGGGGGGGGGGGGGGGGGGGGGGGGGGGGGGGGGGGGGGGGGGGGGGGGGGGGGGGGGGGGGGGGGGGGGGGGGGGGGGGGGGGGGGGGGGGGGGGGGGGGGGGGGGGGGGGGGGGGGGGGGGGGGGGGGGGGGGGGGGGGGGGGGGGGGGGGGGGGGGGGGGGGGGGGGGGGGGGGGGGGGGGGGGGGGGGGGGGGGGGGGGGGGGGGGGGGGGGGGGGGGGGGGGGGGGGGGGGGGGGGGGGGGGGGGGGGGGGGGGGGGGGGGGGGGGGGGGGGGGGGGGGGGGGGGGGGGGGGGGGGGGGGGGGGGGGGGGGGGGGGGGGGGGGGGGGGGGGGGGGGGGGGGGGGGGGGGGGGGGGGGGGGGGGGGGGGGGGGGGGGGGGGGGGGGGGGGGGGGGGGGGGGGGGGGGGGGGGGGGGGGGGGGGGGGGGGGGGGGGGGGGGGGGGGGGGGGGGGGGGGGGGGGGGGGGGGGGGGGGGGGGGGGGGGGGGGGGGGGGGGGGGGGGGGGGGGGGGGGGGGGGGGGGGGGGGGGGGGGGGGGGGGGGGGGGGGGGGGGGGGGGGGGGGGGGGGGGGGGGGGGGGGGGGGGGGGGGGGGGGGGGGGGGGGGGGGGGGGGGGGGGGGGGGGGGGGGGGGGGGGGGGGGGGGGGGGGGGGGGGGAGTAATCCAGGAGTGGATCACTAGACAGCGGTCAAGAACATCCTGAAGTACCTAAAAAGGACAAAGGATATGTTTCTCATTTATGGAGGTGATGAAGAGCTCGTCGTAAAGGGTTACGTCGATGCTAGCTTCGACACTGATCCGGATGACTCTAAGTCACAAACCGGATACGTTTTTATATTGAATGATGGAGCTATCAGTTGGTGCAGTTCCAAGCAGAGCGTCGTGGCGGGATCTACATGTGAAGCGGAGTACATAGCTGCTTCAGAAGCAGCGCATGAAGGAGTTCATATCCGATCTGGGTGTAATACCTAGTGCATCAGGTCCAATGAAAATCTTTTTGTGACAACACTGGAGCAATTGCCTTGGTGAAGGAATCCAGGTTTCACAAGAGAACCAAACACATCAAGAGACACTTCAACTCCATTCGTAAAAAGGTCAAGGATGGAGACATAGAAGTTTGCAAAATACATACGGATGTGAATGTAGCAGACCCGTTGACTAAGCCTCTTCCACGAGCAAAACATGATCAACACCAAGACTCCATGGATGTTAGATTCATTACAATGTAATCTAGATTATTGACTCTAGTGCAAGTGGGAGACTGAAGGAAATATGCCCTAGAGGCAATAATAAAGTTGTTATTTTATATTTCCTTATTCATGATAAAGGTTTATTATTCATGCTAGAATTGTATTGATCGGAAACTTAAATACATGTGTGAATACATAAACAAATATCGTGTCCCTAGTAAGCCTCTACTAGACTAGCTCGTTGCTCAAAGATGATTAAGGTTTCCTAACCATGGACATGTGTTGTCATTTGATAACATGATCACATCATTAGAAGAATGATGTGATGGACAAGACCCATCCTTTAGCTTAACATATTGATCGTTCAGTTTATTGCTATTGCTTTCTTCATGTCAAATACATATTCCTTCGACTATGAGATTATGCAACTCCCGGATACCGAAGGAATACCATGTGTGCTATCAAATGTCACAACGTAACTGGGTGATCATAAATATGCTCTACAGGTATCTCCGAAGGTGTTTGTTGAGTTGGCATAGATCGAGATTAGGATTTGTCACTCCGAGTATCGGAGAGGTATTTCTGGGCCCTCTCGGGAATGAACATCATAAGAAGCCTTGCAAGCAAAGTGACTAATGAGTTAGCTGCAAGATGATGTATTACGGAACGAGTAAAGAGACTTGCCGGTAACGAGATTGAACTAGGTATGAAGATACCGACGATCGATTCTCGGGCAAGTAACATACCGATGGACAAAGGGAATTACGTATGTTGTCATAACGGTTCGACCAATAAAGATCTTCATAGAATATGTAGGAGCAAATATGGGCATCTAGGTTCAGCTATTGGTTATTGACCGGAGAGGTGTCTCGGTCATGTCAACATAGTTCTCAAACCCGTAGGGTCCGCACGCTTAACGTTCATTAACGATATAATGTTATATGAGTTATATGATTTGGTGACCGAATGTTGTTCGAAGTCCCGGATGAGATCACAGACATGACGAGGAGTCTCAAAATGGTCGAGAGGTAAAGATTGATATATAGGACGATGGTATTCGGACACCGAAAGAGTTTCGGGATGCATCGGATAGTCATCGGGTCTCCGGAAGGGGTTCCGGGCATCCCCCGGTAGGTATATGGGCCTAATGGGCTAAGGGAGGGACAGACCAGCCCACAGGGGGCTGGTGCACCCCTCTCCCTGGCCGGCCGGCCCTAGGGAAGGAAAGGGGGGAGGGCTAGCCCCTCCTGCCTTCCCCTTCTCATGGGAGAAGGAAAGGGGGGGGGCTCCCTCCCCTGCCCTTCCCCCGCACCTAAACATGGCAGGGGGCGCCACTTGGGAGGAGACCCTAAGTAGGATTCGGCCTACTTGGGGCGCCCTCCTGGCTGCTCCCTCCTCCCCCCACCTATATATATGTGGGAGGGGGGCGCCTAGCACACTAGAACATTGTCTTAGCCGTGTGCGGCGCCCCCCCTCCACCGTTTACCACCCCGGTCATATTTTCGTAGTGCTTAGGCGAAGCCCTGCGGATATAGCTTCACCATCATCGTCACCACACCGTCGTGCTGCCGGAACTCATCCACTACCTCGCCGTCTTAGGGGGGGGGGGGGGGGGGGGGGGGGGGGGGGGGGGGGGGGGGGGGGGGGGGGGGGGGGGGGGGGGGGGGGGGGGGGGGGGGGGGGGGGGGGGGGGGGGGGGGGGGGGGGGGGGGGGGGGGGGGGGGGGGGGGGGGGGGGGGGGGGGGGGGGGGGGGGGGGGGGGGGGGGGGGGGGGGGGGGGGGGGGGGGGGGGGGGGGGGGGGGGGGGGGGGGGGGGGGGGGGGGGGGGGGGGGGGGGGGGGGGGGGGGGGGGGGGGGGGGGGGGGGGGGGGGGGGGGGGGGGGGGGGGGGGGGGGGGGGGGGGGGGGGGGGGGGGGGGGGGGGGGGGGGGGGGGGGGGGGGGGGGGGGGGGGGGGGGGGGGGGGGGGGGGGGGGGGGGGGGGGGGGGGGGGGGGGGGGGGGGGGGGGGGGGGGGGGGGGGGGGGGGGGGGGGGGGGGGGGGGGGGGGGGGGGGGGGGGGGGGGGGGGGGGGGGGGGGGGGGGGGGGGGGGGGGGGGGGGGGGGGGGGGGGGGGGGGGGGGGGGGGGGGGGGGGGGGGGGGGGGGGGGGGGGGGGGGGGGGGGGGGGGGGGGGGGGGGGGGGGGGGGGGGGGGGGGGGGGGGGGGGGGGGGGGGGGGGGGGGGGGGGGGGGGGGGGGGGGGGGGGGGGGGGGGGGGGGGGGGGGGGGGGGGGGGGGGGGGGGGGGGGGGGGGGGGGGGGGGGGGGGGGGGGGGGGGGGGGGGGGGGGGGGGGGGGGGGGGGGGGGGGGGGGGGGGGGGGGGGGGGGGGGGGGGGGGGGGGGGGGGGTGTTAGCAATTGCCGCATTTTATAATTATGAAATCTGGCAAATGGACGTCAAAACTGCATTCCTTAATGAATTTCTTGAGGAAAAGTTGTATATGACGGCTCACACCCATGGGCCTCAAGTCGTCCCCGGGTCTTGGGCCTTTAGTAAGCTCGCTCTATGAACTGCCATCTTCATATATTCTTGGGCCTCTTCATCTTAAGCCGCCAGTGGCATGACCCGGCCCCTCCTGGGCTGGTCATACCCAGTAGTTATATCCCCAACATTAGGCCCCAGGTTGATTTGAACTTGTTCACATCAATCTTCAACACTTGTCTTTAACAGAATCTTCCATCGTCAATTTTCATGAATTTGTTATAACCCGCCATGGCATCAGCTCACAGAACCAAGGTAACCCGCCATGACATCAGGCGCATTAATTATGCGCAAACCCAGAATATCTCAACAGATTCTTTTAATGAACCTCCGAAAATTGAGGCGCCCTTATAGCCACATAATCATTTTTTCGGCCTCCTCGATTCCTACGCATGCCATCTATCGACTGCCTTATAATAGGGACGGGGGGGAGGGGTCCTTCTTTTCATTTTTTACCCTGCCCCCTCGTCTTCGTCTTCCTCCTCGCGACGCCCTAACAAGCCCGAGCTCTCCCGCCGCCGTCTCCGTCCAGCATCCTCAACTCCGGCCGCTGCATCGACCTGATCGGATCAGAGCGCTGCAGCACACCTCCGCTGTTCATCAGCGTCAGTAAGTATTCTCCTTTCCCGTAGCAGATCTGCATTAGGGTTTTCATCGTTCGTCGGTGTTCTTCACTGTTCCTCATTTTCTCCTCTAGATCATATAGTTTGATCTGAATATGGTACCAAACCTGTGCGATAGCAGTTTATCATCCCCTTTCAATCAAAGAAAATCCTCCCTTTGTACAAAAATCTCATCTGAGCATACGAGTCCTTTTGCTGCCACCACCTTAGGTTTAAAATTTATTTTATTTTCTGAACTGCTGTAGATCTAAAATCATAGCACCAATCTGTGGAATCTGTTTGTCCATCACTTAACAAAAATTCACTTATAGATCTGTTGTACTAAAAACATGTGAGTGGCTTATATGATAAGCCGTAACCCGCCATATAGCATTAGTCCCCTTTGTTAAACCGCCAGTATATGTTCACAGTCCGTATAACCCGGCACTGTCTTCCGGTTTAACCATGATAATCTTTATAGCACTTATTCTTCTGCCTATGAACTGGCCTTGCATAACGCACTTACTTTTTGATCACTGGCCGGCTTAATAGCATAATCTTAACCCGGTAATATTTTTCTTTTTAGGCTTCCATCAATAAAATGACAAAAACTGTTAGCTCATGCAACTGGGTCGCCTCCCGGGTTACTGAGGAAACACTGAACGAGCGTGTCCAAGTGGGCATCTTAGCTGCGAAGAATGTCATCCATTGGAGGGTCCCAGGAACAGAGACTACTCCTGCCCCAAAGAAGGTGAAGTCATTGTTTTTACTGACCACATGCTCCGGGGGTTTACCCCACCCGGCTCAAAATTCTTTTGTGATGTGCTGCATTTCTTCCAGCCTCATCCTCAAGATATCAGACCCAATTCCGTCTCAAACATCTGCAATTTTCAAGTGTTTTGCGAAGTGTACCTTCAACAGGAGCCCACTGTCGAATTGTTCAGGGAATTCTATTACCTGAACCGCCAGACCGAGTTCACGGATGGGCCCAGCCTAGAACTAGGGGGCATTTCAATTCAGAGGCGCAAAGAAGCCACTTTCCCTGCTGCCGCACTCCCCAGTCATCCTAAAGACTGGAATCAGACTTTGTTTTATTGCAAAGATACATCTCCAGAAGGTGAAAATCCTCTGCCGGGTTACCGTGAAAATCAGCTTAGCAATAGACATCCTCTCCCAGAGCGGATCAGCATAGAAGAACGGGCCAAATATATGCCCATCTTTTCAAAGATCAGAGCCTTAATGGCTAATGGTTTGACTGGAATCGATCTAGTCCGATGATGGGTCGCCTGGAGAATTTTGCCCTTAAGCCGCCGCTCCAGTTTAATGTGTGAGTATACTGGCAATATCAAAGACCCTCAACGCCACTGTCAGATAGAACTGAATGATGAAGATATCAATGATATGACCAAGACTCTGCTGAACGAGAGCTTGGAAGATTGCAGCAAGACTGGCTTAAGTCCTTTTTGTACCCTTAACAAACCTCCAGCTGTAAGTATTTGAAACAATCTCCGGTTTACTCAGTTATTCACTTAAAACTGCCTTCTTAGTCATTTTAACTTCCGCAGGCCAATTCTCCTTTCTGGAACAAGAAGTTGCAAGATAAACCATCCAAGAAGACCCGGACAAAGAATAAGGCTCCTAAAAAGCCTGCCAAGAAGAAGACCAACCCCTCCGAGTTATTTAACTTGGATGATGATGAGTCGGAGGTAAAACTTGATTCTCTTGGCTCATTTTTTGTACATCTTATTGACAATGATCACTATCAAGATGACGCGGAAGGCAGCCACGCAGATGGCGAAGAGGTAACTATCCTTTCCTCTGACTCAGAACCTCTGCCAAGACAGAAAGTTCGTCAAGCAAGCCGGAAAGTAAGGTTTTCTCACCCTTTAGCTTACTTGGATCCCAACTTTATTTTGAAGAAGCAGCAGCATGAAGCTCGCCGCACAACCCGGAACATCAGCGGTGGGATCCTCTCCTCCGGCTTACCCAACACGCCGGCTCCTTGCAAGCGTCGTCCAGAGGTTTCACAGATTTCCGACTTAGCTTTTCCCAAGGCGGGTCTTTTTCGACAACCTCTTAACCCTTCTGATTCAAACTATCAGGGAACCTCTAACTCTTCTTCTGGTGATTCCATTGGGACTCAGGTTCCTCTGTTCAAGACTGTTCCTGGGTGAGAACACTTAAGCCTGCCTGCTTTAACACCTTACTCAATTGGTATACTAATCTCCTCATGTGTTTTATTTTCAGTGCTTTGGCCAAACCCAGCAAGAAGCTGAAGGTTAATAAACCGGCCGAAGATCCCAAGGTTACTGAACCGGGGAAGCAGACAATGTTTGAGTCTTTGCATCAAACTTCTGAAGCAGCCATGGATGATCCGCCGCCAGAGGAGCACCATGTCACCATGAACTCCATGAATGTTGATCCGGAGAATGCTAAGCCGCCCAGTCCCGCTCAGTCGGCTCAAGAGACTGAAGATGTAATAGTTACTGGGGTGGCTTATACAGCTCTAGGCAACCCCACCGTCTTATCCAAACACAGCGCCAAGGAAGAAATTTCAGCTGTTGATAAAGGCAAGTGGAAACTGGACTTGGAAAGTTACGCCCAGTTCAATGCTCAGGAAATTCACTCAGGTTATCTAAACCACCTTCACACCAGCCGTGACTTTGAACCTGGCCTGGTCAACCTCATGAAGGAGCGCTTTGAGGTCAGCACTAACAAAAACTTCTCACATAAATATATATCTGTCAGCCGCCAAGTCTACTGAATATGAAAAAATTTGAATATGCTGTAGACTCGAATACTCTGGTTGATCTTGTAAACATGCCATAACAATTTGTAATTGCTGAGTAAAAAACGAGTAGTCCCCAAGGGCCAGCTTAAGCTGGAAAGTTAAACCGGGACTTCAAATAGTCATGCTCAATTTCGCACATGTAGCTCCCAAGGGCCGGGTTAAACTGGAAAGTTAAGCCGGGACTTCAAACAGTAGTGCTCAATTTCGCACATGTAGCCCCCAAGGGCCGGCTTAATCAGCATGGCTAAGCCAGGACTTATCACCATAATTATGAATAAAATCCAAATATGTAGCTCCCATGAACCAGTTTTAATCATAGAAATTTATCCAGGTCATCAGAGAATTTGTCTTCAAAAAGAGCAATGTGCATTAGCCCCCAAGTGCCAAGTAAAATACTTGTATTATGCTTGGGACTTTAAATAAGATGATCATCATAATGTCATACTACCTGCCTTTTTGTGTGACAGGCTGAATTGAATATGAAGGAATCTCAAATCACTGATCTGAGGCAGAACATCCAAAACCAGCAAACTGAAACTTCCAAGGTCAAATCAGAGCTGAAGACCGCTTTAGAAGACATTGAAAAATTGAAAAGGGACTTCAGTACTGAAAGAACCGGCTGGGAGACCAAGAAGACAGCTCTATTAAAAAGAGCAGAAGATGCTGAAGCTGCCCTTAAGCCGGTGATTGACGAGTTGTCCGGCTTGAAGCATCAAATCAATAGCATGATAGCCGCCATCTTTGGTAAGTAATATTGTACCTCAATCTTTCATCATCAAAGTTTGAACAACCATTTAGCCGTTTTATCAATATCTTTGGTGACGCAGGCTCCAGGATTTCACACCTTGGCTCAGACATGCGCATGAAGCTGAAAGCCACCTATACTCTTGTGGAGCAATTATACACCGGCGCACAACGAGCTATAGCTGCCATCTCTTATACCAAACAGCCACCTTCTCTTATTAGAGAAACATAGGACAAGCTGTCAGTTGTACCCCAAAGGGCAGAAGAAATAAAATGGTCAGCCGCCAGGGCTGGTGCCATCACTGCCCTGAGCCGGGCCAAAGCATGGCAGGCAGAGCTTGACCCGAAAGAGTTGGCTACTGGCTGCCCAAGCTTAAAAGAAGACGGGTCTCCCTTCTCTGCAGAGGACTTCACCAAAATTGTAAGGGAGATGCGACCTTTAGCAAGCAAGCTGGCTGAAGAATCTGAGCTCTCCAAGTATCAGTCGGCTTACACCGTTCAAAATGAAAAATTGAAAGCGCCGGTTTATCCCGTGATGGATCTTATTCCGCCAACACGTAAGCACACCTTCGCTCCTGATATTGATCCATCCACGCTCATAGATGATGAGGCTGTATTCAAAGCCATAACTGGTGTGAATTGGACATCACCTGATTTCCAGCCGGTGGAAGAAGAGGAAGAACCGGCGCTGGATAAACCGGAAGCTTCAACCCAGCAAGAGCAAGGCAACTGAATCATAAGGTGGTTCCGAGACTGCCCCCGGCTCTTCTTGAAAAAATAGTTAATCATTTGGGCTTGGAAAGCCATGTAATAGGGTAGTAAAAACAATGATCTGCCATGCCATCGTGCATGTTTATTTGCATAATACTTTGAATTGCCGATCTGATGTTTGAAGATCTGCTGCTTATGCTCATAATGTTATCAATCATATTGCCATAATCCCTGTACACAAGAAAATAGCATATGCTCTGGCGGGTCACACCAGGGCGGGTCATGATGCCCCATATAAAATTTGCTGGTGACTATATAGTCCATAACCAGGGCGGGTTATCAAAACCTCGTGCAACAAGTAAATAACATACCTGTGGGATTTGTTCATACTGCCGGCTTACAGTACCATATGCAGCAAGGGTAATAGCCCAAAAAACTTAGAGCGCAAAGCTCCAAGTGCACAATTACATTATACTGGCGACTTATCGTCCAAAGCCAGACCGGGTTATCCAAAACCTCAGATATACTCAAATATGAGTCAAAGATTGAGGCTACATGGCCTGAATCATTTTAAATCATATGTCAATATGATGCAAGAATATGAACTCAAACAATATTCAAAGAAAATAATAAACATAAAAAACAAGGCTTTCATAGGCTGCCAAACCTCAATATCAAGTGATGTTCAAGGGCCACACAGCCACTGAGTTAATCCTTTACTCAAACCTGTAAGTCGGGCCTCACATGACCAATCGCCGTTTTAACTTTGACTAGTTCAGGGTCTTTATAAGATTGACTGTCAAGAGTATGGCGAGTCATTCAAGGATTACCTGGGCGGAGTGGCAGACATACAAAGGCAGGATAACCCGGATTTTTGGTGAATACACCTGGCGTGCAAGCCGATCAAAAGGGTAAATATAGCTATGTTCATTAAACAGGAAGCCCCCAAGTGACCTATAACAAGCCATCAAGGCAGGTTACCTATGTTTGAACTGTACATTGTAACAAGTTCTCTTTGGTAACCTTTTAACTTGGGCAGAAAGCCCCCAAGTCATTTGCAACAAGGCGTATAAGCCAGATCAAAGGGTAGTCATAGCTATGCTCAATGAGCAGGAAGCCCCCATGTTATTTGTAACAAGGCATGCAAGCCGGATCAAGAGGGTAGTCATAGCTATGCTCAGTGAGCAGGAAGCCCCCAAGTGATCTTATGAATTGACAATAAAGACTTAGATACTCAGAAATGAAATGACAGAGGCCCTGAATTATCAGGGATGCCGACTTTATTATACTAATCATAATATATACATTGGTAGAAGTATGTACATCACAAGAGCCTGTGGCTCAGGTGTAATAAGGTCGAAGATGAGCAATATTCCACGGCCGACGGGTCTCCTCCTCCGACGTGCATGAGTCCTTGTGGTCTCGAACACCGATGAGGTAGTATGATCCGTTATTCAGATTTTTGCTGACCACAAAGGGCCCTTCCCAAGGTGGGGATAATTTGTGCATATCTGTCTGATCTTGGATGAGCCGGAGCACCAAATCACCTTCTTGAAAAGTCCGGGTTTTAACCCGGCGGCTATGATAACGACGCAGATCTTGCTGGTAAATCGCTGAACGAGCCGCTGCAAGATCACGCTCCTCATCCAGAAGATCAAGAGCATCTTGACGCGCTTTTTCATTATCAGCTTCAACATAAGCCGCCACACGGGGCGAGTCGTGACGGATGTCACTAGGGAGAACTGCCTCTGCTCCGTAAACCATGAAGAAAGGCGTATAACCCGTGGATCTGTTGGGGGTAGTATTGATACTCAGTACTGAGGGTAACTCCTCAACCCAACAACCCGGCATCCTCTGCAAAGGGACCATAAGCCGGGGCTTGATACCTCTCAAGATCTCTTGATTGGCTCTTTCAGCTTGACCATTGGACTGGGGGTGAGCCACATATGAAACATCAAGACGAATATGCTCTCGTTGACAGAATTCCTTCATAGCACCCTTGGACAGATTGGTACCATTATCAGTTATAATGCTATGAGGGTAGACAAAACGGAAAATCACCTTTTTGATGAATTGAACCGCCGTTGCCGCGTCGCACTTGCTGACCGGCTCTGCCTCAACCCACTTTGTAAACTTGTCAACTGCCACCAAGAGGTGAGTCTTTTTGTCCTTGGATCTTTTAAAAGGTCCAACCATATCCAGCCCCCAGACTGCAAACGGCCAAGTAATTGGAATCATCCTCAATTCTTGAGCCGGCACATGAGCCCGTCTTGAAATTTTTTGACAACCATCACACTTGCTAACCAAATCCTCTGCATCAGTATGAGCCGTCAGCCAATAAAACCCATGACAAAAAGCCTTAGCCACGAGAGATTTAGAGCCGGCATGATGGCCATAATCTCCTTCATGAATCTCTCGTAGAATCTCACGGCCCTCTTCAGGAGAAACACAACGCTGAAATGCCCCTGTGACACTGCATCGGTGCAACTCTCCATTGACAATAATCATTGACTTAGACCGCCGGGTTATCTGCCTGGCTAAAGTTTCATCTTCAGGTAACTCACCCCGGGTCATATAAGCCAAATACGGGACTGTCCAATCAGGAATAACATGGAGAGCCGCCACCAACTGTGCCTCCGGGTCAGGGATAGCAAGATCCTCCTCCGTAGGTAATTTACCTGAAGGGTTATGCAAAACATCAAGGAAAACATTAGGCAGAACCGGCTTACGCTGGGATCCCAGCCGGCTTAAAGCATCAGCCGCCTCATTTTTCCTGCGATCAACATGTTCCCCTTGATAACCCTTGAAATGACCAG
Source organism: Thinopyrum obtusiflorum (assembly GCA_036873465.1). NCBI lineage: Eukaryota > Viridiplantae > Streptophyta > Magnoliopsida > Poales > Poaceae > Thinopyrum > Thinopyrum obtusiflorum. The sequence goes on along the minus strand of JAAAWM010010994.1, from coordinate 36,762 downwards.
CAATAGCATCAACCTCTCGGTGATAAGCCGCCATGAGTGGGTCCTTGGAATCCCAAGTTCCTGAAACTTGCTGAGCCACCAAATCTGAGTCGCCAAAGCACCTTACCCAGCTTAAATTCATCTCTTTAGTCATCCGAAGACCATGGAGCAAGGCCTCATACTCAGCTGCATTGTTAGTACAAGGGAACATCAACCTTAAAATATAACAAAATTTATCACCTCGCGGGGAAGCCAAAACAACTCCAGCCCCCTGAGCCTTCCAACTGCCTAGACCCATCAAAATGAATAGTCCAATATGTGTTATCAGGCTTTTCCTTAGGCATCTGCAACTCTGTCCAATCATTGATAAAATCCACAAGTGCTTGAGACTTGATGGCTGTCCGAGGCATATATTTCAAACCATGGGGTCCAAGCTCAATGGCCCACTTTGCCACCCGGCCTGTGGCTTCTCTGTTTTGAATAATATCCCCTAAAGGAGCAAAACTAACCACAGTGATGGGATGACCAAGGAAATACTGTTTCAACTTACAGCTAGCCATGAACATGCTATAAACCAGCTTTTGCCAATGTGTGTATCTCTGCTTGGATTCAATGAGTACCTCACTGACATAGTAAACCGACCGCTGAACCGGATATTCCTTGCCTGATTCCTTCCTTTCCACAACAACTGCCACACTAACGGCTCTACTGTTACCAGCCACATATAACAGCAAGGGCTCCTTATCAATGGGAGCTGCAAGGATTGGCGGCTCAGCCAACTGCTTTTTCAACACCTCAAAAGCCTGATTAGCAGCATCACTCCATACAAAGTGATCTGTTTTCTTCATCATCTGATATAAAGGGATACCCTTCTCTCCCAGGCAGCTTATAAACCGGCTCAAAGCCGCAATACGACCTGCCAAACGCTGGACGTCATTGATATATCCCGGCTTAGCCAAAGAAGTGATAGCCTTGATTTTCTCCGGGTTAGCTTCAATGCCTCTCCCAGAAACCAAAAATCCCAACAGCTTACCAGCTGGAACACCGAAAACGCACTTGGCCGGGTTAAGCATCATTTTATAGACCCGGAGGTTGTCAAAGGTCTCCTTCAAATCATCTAACAAGGTTTCTTTCTTCCTTGATTTCACAACTATGTCATCCACATAAGCATGAACATTGCGTCCAATTTGATTGTGGAGGCAATTCTGAACACAACGCTGATAAGTCGCCTGGGCACTCTTGAGCCCAAAAGGCATATACACATAGTAGAAGGCTCCAAAAGGAGTGATAAAGGCTGTCTTCTCCTGGTCCTTAACTGCCATCTTGATCTGATGATAACCAGAATAAGCATCTAGAAAACTCAAATGCTCACAACCCGCCGTAGCATCGATGATCTGACCAATACGAGGGAGAGCAAAAGGATCAGCCGGACAGGCCTTGTTAAGGTCTGTATAATCCACACACATACGCCAAGTGCCGTTCTTCTTAAGTACCAGCACCGGGTTAGCCAACCACTCAGGATGAAAAACTTCAATAATAAACCCAGCCGCCAAGAGCCGTGCTACTTCTTCACCAATGGCCTTGCGTCTCTCTTCATTAAAACGACGAAGAAATTGCTTGACCGGTTTAAACTTTGGATCAACATTGAGAGTGTGCTCAGCGAGTTCCCTCGGTACACCTGGCATGTCTAAAGGCTTCCATGCAAAGATGCCCCGGTTCTCACTGATGAACTCGATGAGCGCGCTTTCCTATTTTGGATCCATATTGGCACTGATGCTGAACTGCTTGGATGAGTCGCCAGGAACAAAGTCAACCTGCTTAGTGTCATCTGCCGACTTAAACTTCAACAAGGGGTCATGCTCTGTGGTTGGCTTTTTCAAAAGTGTCATATCTGCCGGGTCAACATTATCTTTGTAGAACTTTAACTCCTCCGTTGCACAAACAGACTCAGCATAAGCAGCATCACCCTCTTCACACTCCAAAGCTATTTTCCTGTTTCCATGCACTGTGATGGTACCCTTGCGACCCGGCATTTTAAGCTGCAGATAAACATAACAAGGCCGTGCCATAAATTTAGCATAAGTCGGCCGTCCAAACAAGGCGTGATAAGGACTCTTGATCTTGACCACTTCAAAGGTCAATGTTTCAGCTCTGTAATCATGGTCATCACCAAAGGCCACTTCCAAAGCTATCTTACCTACAGGATACGCCGACTTACCAGGCACCACCCCATGAAAAATAGTAGAAGATGGCTTAAGATCTTTGTCAGTCAAATTCATACGGCGGAAAGTATCATAATAAAGGATATTGATTCTGCTGCCTCCATCCATGAGCACCTTGGTAAACTTATACCCTCCAACCTGAGGAGCAACCACCAAAGCCAATTGACCCGGATTATCAACTCGGGGCGGGTGATCCTCACGGCTCCAGACAATAGGATGTTCAGACCATCGTAAGTATCGAGGGACTGCCGGCTCAACCACGTTCACTGCTCGCTTATGAAGCTTCTGGTCTCGCTTGCATAAGCTCGTGGTGAACACATGATATTGACCACTATTCAACTGCTTCGGATTACTTTGATAACCGGACTACTGCTGCTGATTCCCTTGACTGGATTGTTGATTAAAACCACCTTGATTGCCTTGGCCCTGAAAACCGGAGCTTGAACCGCCACCTCCAAAACCAGGTCCATGAGAGCCGGATCCTGACCCGCCATGCGGGCCATGATTGTTCTGATGGAAACCGGAATTTCTGTACTCCCTCATGATGAAGCAATCTTTCCACAGATGACTGGCCGGCTTCTCTTGTGTACCGTGCTTTGGGCAAGGCTGATTCATTATTGCCTCAAGATTGAACTTTGGCCCGCCAAACCGGGGCACTGATTACTTCCCCTTACGACGCTGATTGTTACTCTGCGTGTTGGTATTGGCCACAAAATCTGAACCGCCGTCCATCTGCTTACGCTTACCATTATTACGTTGACCCGCCAGGTTGTGTTGCTGCCCCTTGGCATTGCCATTCTTCTTTCCCTTGCCAGCCTTCTCCTCATCAGACTCAGGGTCCTTAGTACTATCAGAGTCGGTGTATTTGACGAGAGCCACCATGAGCTCTCCCATATCATTGCAGTGGCGCTTAAGCCGCCCCAGCTTCTGCTTAAGAGGAAGGAACCGACAATTCTTTTCCAACATCAGGACGGCTGAAGCGGCGTTGATACTGTTCGATGAGTGGATAACGGCCGAGATCCGGCGCACCCAATTGGTTGTTGACTCGCCCTCACCCTGGACGCAAGGATCTAAATCAAGAATCGACATAGGCTGCTTGCACGTGTCTTTGAAATTTTGGATAAAACACGTCTTCAATTCAGCCCATGACCTGATGGAGTTAGGGGGCAATCCTTTCAGCCAAGTGCATGCCGGCCCATCCAACATCATGGCGAAGTATTTAGCACACGCAGCATCACTAACATCCAACATCTCCATGGCCATCTCATAGCTCTCAATCCAGGCCTCTGGGGGCTGATCCGCCGTGCAATTAGGCACCTTGTGGGGGCCCTTAAAATCCTTAGGTAAGCGCTCGTTACGTAGAGCCGGCACTAAACATGGCACACCAAGGGTTCTAGAAGTCACTCCTGCCTCTACAGACACCGATGGGTAAGCTGGAGATTGTTGATGAGCCACCAACTGAGCCGCCAGCTCAGCCTCCCGTCGTGCCCTGCCTTGATCCACCAAAGCCTGAGCATTGTTATCAGCACGCGGCGGGTCATTCCTACGGGCGGGTTACGGTGCCGCTCACTGCTTGAAACCGCTGGTGAATCAATATGCCTGCTATAACTCCGGCTTTGACGAGGGGTTGAATGAATCCGATCACGACTGTACGAGTAAGCCGCCTGTTGAGCCACCGCTGTCTGAAGAAGCTCTCCAACCCTCCGTATCTCCATCGCGGCTGGAGACTCGCCTTCAACGGGGAGAGCCACCAATCGCGTAGCTGCCGCAATCATATTGTCCAAAGGGTTAGAATAATGACCCGGCGGTGTCGGAACTTGCTGAGGCGGGGTCAAATTCAAATGAGGCGGGTCTGCAGGACGTGGTTGAACTGTCGCTCCGGTCACGGGCGCCTCAACAACCCGGTTCACCATGGGTGGGTCACTAGTTCCAGCCCCAGGCGTGTTGAAAAGATTCCTTGCATCGTACTCCGGAGGTAGACGACTCTGGTGCCTCCTCCGCAGAACGACGTTAGATGCATTCTGATCCAGGCTTAACCAGAAACTCTCTGCTTGAATCCGTTGTGACGCAGCGTCCAGGGCGGCTCGTTCTGTCACCATCCTAGCATTCTCAGCATTAAACTCCTCCTTGGCTTGAGCTATCTCATCTCGTAGTTTCGCGACATCCACCTTATGCTGTGCTTGATTCTTCGGTGTTACCTCTGCAGCTAATAAGGTCGCCAAAGCCTCCAAGAGCTCAGACAGAACTTGAGCCAGCGGGCGCGCAGAGTTACTCGCCGCGGCCGTTGAACCGGAAGTCATGGCTGCAGCAGTTGATGAATTGGGCACCGGTTGAGTGCCGGCCATGAAGATCGCGACTCTGTTCGGCGGCTCATAGGGGTCCGGAATACTGTCACCATCAGAACAGCCCCCAAGCCCACCATCTTGCAATTAATATATGGAATCGGTCTCGCCGGTTGAGGACTCATCACCAGAATAGATGGTTGTCTCTCCACCGGACATAGATCCTTCCTCAAGATCCACTCCATGAATAAAACCTACAAAAGCGTGCTTCACAGCGGCTTGAACCTTGGTAGGTCGTGCACACTGAGCCGTCTCGACGATGTCGGTGCAGGTGTCCGGCTCAGGCTCCGATTCACCGATCTTGCCGATGAATACGTGGATTCCGCCGAAGGGGACTCGGTACCCGTACTCAATTGAGCCGGCCTCGGGGCCCCAGCCAACGTCGTCGATGTAGAGCTTACCGCGGCGGCTTTTAGTCATCCGGCCGACGGCGTATCCCTTGACCTGAGCATTGTTATCAGCACGCGGCGGGTCATTCCTACGGGCGGGTTACGGTGCCGCTCACTGCTTGAAACCGCTGGTGAATCAATATGCCTGCTATAACTCCGGCTTTGACGAGGGGTTGAATGAATCCGGGGGGGGGGGGGGGGGGGGGGGGGGGGGGGGGGGGGGGGGGGGGGGGGGGGGGGGGGGGGGGGGGGGGGGGGGGGGGGGGGGGGGGGGGGGGGGGGGGGGGGGGGGGGGGGGGGGGGGGGGGGGGGGGGGGGGGGGGGGGGGGGGGGGGGGGGGGGGGGGGGGGGGGGGGGGGGGGGGGGGGGGGGGGGGGGGGGGGGGGGGGGGGGGGGGGGGGGGGGGGGGGGGGGGGGGGGGGGGGGGGGGGGGGGGGGGGGGGGGGGGGGGGGGGGGGGGGGGGGGGGGGGGGGGGGGGGGGGGGGGGGGGGGGGGGGGGGGGGGGGGGGGGGGGGGGGGGGGGGGGGGGGGGGGGGGGGGGGGGGGGGGGGGGGGGGGGGGGGGGGGGGGGGGGGGGGGGGGGGGGGGGGGGGGGGGGGGGGGGGGGGGGGGGGGGGGGGGGGGGGGGGGGGGGGGGGGGGGGGGGGGGGGGGGGGGGGGGGGGGGGGGGGGGGGGGGGGGGGGGGGGGGGGGGGGGGGGGGGGGGGGGGGGGGGGGGGGGGGGGGGGGGGGGGGGGGGGGGGGGGGGGGGGGGGGGGGGGGGGGGGGGGGGGGGGGGGGGGGGGGGGGGGGGGGGGGGGGGGGGGGGGGGGGGGGGGGGGGGGGGGGGGGGGGGGGGGGGGGGGGGGGGGGGGGGGGGGGGGGGGGGGGGGGGGGGGGGGGGGGGGGGGGGGGGGGGGGGGGGGGGGGGGGGGGGGGGGGGGGGGGGGGGGGGGGGGGGGGGGGGGGGGGGGGGGGGGGGGGGGGGGGGGGGGGGGGGGGGGGGGGGGGGGGGGGGGGGGGGGGGGGGGGGGGGGGGGGGGGGGGGGGGGGGGGGGGGGGGGGGGGGGGGGGGGGGGGGGGGGGGGGGGGGGGGGGGGGGGGGGGGGGGGGGGGGGGGGGGGGGGGGGGGGGGGGGGGGGGGGGGGGGGGGGGGGGGGGGGGGGGGGGGGGGGGGGGGGGGGGGGGGGGGGGGGGGGGGGGGGGGGGGGGGGGGGGGGGGGGGGGGGGGGGGGGGGGGGGGGGGGGGGGGGGGGGGGGGGGGGGGGGGGGGGGGGGGGGGGGGGGGGGGGGGGGGGGGGGGGGGGGGGGGGGGGGGGGGGGGGGGGGGGGGGGGGGGGGGGGGGGGGGGGGGGGGGGGGGGGGGGGGGGGGGGGGGGGGGGGGGACGTCACCGAGCTGAACGTGTGCTGAACGCGGAGGTGCCGTACGTTCGGTATTTGATCGGTTGGATCGCGAAGAAGTTTGACTACATCAACCGCGTTAATAAACGCTTCCGCTTACGGTCTACGAGGGTACATAAACATACTCTCGCCTCTCGTTGCTATGCATCTCCATGGATAGATCTTGCGTGTGCGTAGAATTTTTTTTGTTTTCCATGCAACGTTCCCCAACAGATAATTGGATACCTAGACAGAGCTACAAGAGGCTGATTACATCATTGATCCAGTCTCCTCCACAGCAGGTGTTAGAGCTCATCGAGACGGCCACTGCCTCTTGGCGGGTGGAGCTAGTGCGATCGGTTTTCACTCCTATTGACGCAGAAGCAATACTGAAAATTCCCTTATGCACGCGAAGGGTGGATGACTTTTGGGCCTGGAGCGAGGAGCCGAGAGGAAATTTTTCAGTAAGTTCCACATATCGCATGCTTGTCCGTACGAAGCTGCACCGGGAGAATTGGTTAGAGGGAAGAGAAGAAACATCAACCTCCGAAGGAGAAAGCAAAGAGTGGAATTCAGTTTGAAAGATGCAGTCCCGTCGAAGATTAAAGTTTTCCTATGGCGTTTGGCTAAACACTCTATGCCGACGGGGGAACTGCTGCTACGGCGCAATATGGCAACCTCGGCAGCATGTCACCTCTGTGGAGTTCAGGATACTTGGAGGCATGCCTTGCTGGACTGTCCCGTGTCACGGAGTACTTGGGCACTGTCTTCGGAGGTGTTTCTTTGATCATTTGAGCACGAACCGGGAGGGGTGTGCAAAGAACTGGATATTTGCATTACAGGAGGCGTTATCCACTGACGAGTTCATTCGGGTAGCTGTGACCCTTTGGGCAACTTGGGGAGCCCGGAGAAAAGCAATTCATGAGGACATTCATAAGAGTCCACATTCAACTCACAATTTTATTAATTCCTATCTGCTGGACATACAGGTGCTTACACCAAAGAAAGATACCAGGGGAACACCTGTTGTCCGACCCACCGGCTGGTTGGCACCACTTGGGGGGGGGGGGGGGGGGGGGGGGGGGGGGGGGGGGGGGGGGGGGGGGGGGGGGGGGGGGGGGGGGGGGGGGGGGGGGGGGGGGGGGGGGGGGGGGGGGGGGGGGGGGGGGGGGGGGGGGGGGGGGGGGGGGGGGGGGGGGGGGGGGGGGGGGGGGGGGGGGGGGGGGGGGGGGGGGGGGGGGGGGGGGGGGGGGGGGGGGGGGGGGGGGGGGGGGGGGGGGGGGGGGGGGGGGGGGGGGGGGGGGGGGGGGGGGGGGGGGGGGGGGGGGGGGGGGGGGGGGGGGGGGGGGGGGGGGGGGGGGGGGGGGGGGGGGGGGGGGGGGGGGGGGGGGGGGGGGGGGGGGGGGGGGGGGGGGGGGGGGGGGGGGGGGGGGGGGGGGGGGGGGGGGGGGGGGGGGGGGGGGGGGGGGGGGGGGGGGGGGGGGGGGGGGGGGGGGGGGGGGGGGGGGGGGGGGGGGGGGGGGGGGGGGGGGGGGGGGGGGGGGGGGGGGGGGGGGGGGGGGGGGGGGGGGGGGGGGGGGGGGGGGGGGGGGGGGGGGGGGGGGGGGGGGGGGGGGGGGGGGGGGGGGGGGGGGGGGGGGGGGGGGGGGGGGGGGGGGGGGGGGGGGGGGGGGGGGGGGGGGGGGGGGGGGGGGGGGGGGGGGGGGGGGGGGGGGGGGGGGGGGGGGGGGGGGGGGGGGGGGGGGGGGGGGGGGGGGGGGGGGGGGGGGGGGGGGGGGGGGGGGGGGGGGGGGGGGGGGGGGGGGGGGGGGGGGGGGGGGGGGGGGGGGGGGGGGGGGGGGGGGGGGGGGGGGGGGGGGGGGGGGGGGGGGGGGGGGGGGGGGGGGGGGGGGGGGGGGGGGGGGGGGGGGGGGGGGGGGGGGGGGGGGGGGGGGGGGGGGGGGGGGGGGGGGGGGGGGGGGGGGGGGGGGGGGGGGGGGGGGGGGGGGGGGGGGGGGGGGGGGGGGGGGGGGGGGGGGGGGGGGGGGGGGGGGGGGGGGGGGGGGGGGGGGGGGGGGGGGGGGGGGGGGGGGGGGGGGGGGGGGGGGGGGGGGGGGGGGGGGGGGGGGGGGGGGGGGGGGGGGGGGGGGGGGGGGGGGGGGGGGGGGGGGGGGGGGGGGGGGGGGGGGGGGCCCCCCCCCCCCCCCATGGTCAGTTCTTTTGAAGCTTATGACTGGCTATGGAAATAAGACGGCTGGGTACATGTCTCTCATGCCGCGCCACTTCGGGAACCTGCGTCTCGCCATCCTCTGCAAGCTCGCCACGGTTACAAGGCCGGCGCCGACGCCGAGGGCGACGCTGTGGGCGGACGAGGAGGACGAGGAAGATGACAATGACTACGACCCGCGTGGTCGGTCGCCATCATCGAGGAGGACATGGTAAGCAGGCTAGTCCAGTGGACGAAGTAAGCCGTGGCGGCGGAGCAGGTGTGCAAGCCGCTGAGGGGACTGCCAGGGGAGTCGGTGGTCGTGCTCCGGGCCTGGCTCTTCAATCATCTCCTAGATCCGTGAGTGCCCTCACTAGCTGCTTAACACAACAAAGCTCTGCCTGGCATCCATCCTGACATACTATTACTCCCTCCCTTCCAAAATACAAAGTGCATTAGTTTTTCAAGAAGTCAAACATTTGCATGTTTGACCAAATATATAGCAAATTACACCAACATCTACGATACTAAATAAATAAAATATGAAATATAATTCGCGACGAATCTAATGATGATGATTTGCTAATGTAGACATTGCTATTTTTCTCTATAAAATTGGTCAAAGTGAAGTTCGATATTTTTTTTAAGAGTACACAAATTGTGTACCATTTTTTATAGAAGGAAAAAATGGTTCTACAAGAATCCTCACGATGATGTGAACATCAACGTAGGTACTCCCACACCATGCACCCTATCTAGCCTACTCTCTCACAAAAGGTTGTAATCCTCCTACTCCATTAAAGGCTAACTTCCAATCTCTTAGTTCGTCAAGAATCGTGTTAGCAAGGCCAGCAACACCATTTTGTTGTTCAGGTCTGTGGAAAACTCGGGCGTTACGTTGCTTTCATAGTGACCCTGTAGTGCAAATGACAAAGCTGTCAAATCCCCTTTTCTCGGTCATCCAGAAGCTAGCTCGATGCTGAAGCCACCAGTCTAGAAGTGTGTCTGTCTCCAGCGGTGCAGGAATAGGGGAGATGCAGCTGATCGAGGCTTCGATGCCATACTTCGCGAGCATAAACGCACTGCACCAATATGTGCTCTGCATTGTCTTCATTCTGGAGGCAGGTGAAGCACGCCGAGGGCTAATCTTGGAGTCCGTGGCGAGCTTGGTCAAATTCAAATATAGAGAAGTTTGGAGTTCAATTTTTTTTAATACGCCTCATATTTTTGGAACAGAGAGATCGAGTACAGTCATTGAAAGAAATATAGATTCAATACCTGAAAGTATCATTTGAAACATTCAAGGCTAATACTCCCTCCTCTTTATTTACTGTATTTTTTTTTGCGGGGTGAAAGAGAGATTTATTTCATAATGATAGGGTTACAATCTCGAGGCAACAAGTCCTCACAACATGAAGGGCTCGAGTAAAACCACACCGCAGTACAAGCTTCGGTACGGCTATGATTTGCCAATTGATGTGCTACCCTATTTTGTTCTTTAGTCAAACTTTGAGGTTTACAGAAAACAGTACAAACATATATGTTTCTTGATGAATCTAATGGTTTTGCTTTGGTATTGTATGTGTTAATAATTTTTTCATAAGAGTTTGATTTTAGCTATCTAACCATTACGACTTCAATTCACCTTGAACCATTTTATCGTACTTTGTTGTAGCGTACTTTCTCAGCCTGGTGGGCAGGAGGAAGTAAGCCAGCCTTCTTTTTTTTTCAGACAACTAATTATTCTAGGCCATCTTTTGTTGGAGAATATATAGATGCAACAGCTGCGTAATGAAACATGGAGTGACTGATTCCAAATTTCTGGGAGGGAGCATTTGTCGTTAGGGATCATCAGTGGAGACTGAGGACTAGATATGGATGACATCCCAGGACAGAGGGTTTACCATTCCCGGCAGTCCATGACTCATGCTGAAAATTGGAATTGGCCGCATAAAGGACATCTTCGTCTACACTAGGGCAGTTTCAAAGTCCCTGAGATTCCGCAAAGCACAGCGAGCCACCACCCGCAGAGAAGCTCGATGGATCGGTTCGCCCAACAACGGAAACTTCTATCGACGAACGGATCACAACACAGTACACAAACTAAGGAACAAAGCCCATTGAGATGACAAACGTGGTGGTCCTCTTTCGCTGCAGACAGGAAATGAAAATTCCACTTCCACTCGACCGGGTTTACTGCGCCATTCTGCAACAGCGCCATTGACAGGCAAACCAGAGTGATCGACTAGTCACCAAGTGCCATCTTACTACCACTACGGTACCCAAAAGAAGATAAGTACGTTTCCTAGCAGGCTAGCACTAGGACAGATATTTACACGAAACGGGGCAGGGCGATCGACGGTTTCCCTCTAATCGGATGGCTTGGAGCCTTTTCTAGCCAAGTGGTCCTTCTTCATTCCCTCAACTGCTTCCCTGCAAACATGAGCCAAGTCAAGTTAGTTCCCTCATCGGCGCCCGGGTTAGAGCAGTCCGCAAATGCGCATCAACAAATATGAAGCGGGATTGTCGGTTCCGTCTTTCCCACCACTCTATTTTGGTGGTGAATACTTAGAAATAAAGAAACCAAAGTCTACATATACTAGTGAACTTATCGAAACCCAACAAGGTCCCATCACTGGAGAGATTCTTGGAAAGAGGAGCACGAGTCAGGATAGCTTACATGAACGCTTTCTCCATCTCAACATTTTCAGGGTCCACCTGCAGCCCAGCCATGAATGCATCACTAGCTCCTTTGTAGTCCTACCAATGGGAGGTTCAGCAGATTATAGTGTGTATACAGGGAGATGCCATGTAACCAAGTGCAAGGTGAGTAATCTGTGACTTATCTGACCTCGAGCGACATGAGAGCAACTCCTTTCCTGTAGTAACCTTTGATCCATTCGGGGCGCAGTTTTATGCAAGTGTTAGCATCGCGCACAGCCTTATCTGCTTCAGTCATTTGCAGGTAGCAAAGGCTCCTGTTTGAGTACAGCGCCGCATCACTAGGGTCCAGCTCGATTGCCTACATCAAACAGAGAATTGAAAATGGCAAGGGATGTATCATAACGAAACAAGTTTTTTGAGCGAAAGAACAGAACAGCGTATATCTGTTAAAGCTTGCACAGGGCTACTTATGTGTGCCTGACAAGAGCCAAGTTTACCCAAGTTAACAAGACAACATTGGTTCCGTAAGTCCATGCCTGTGACTATCAGCAATAACATTAGGGCTGTTCACACTTTATGATGGTTCTGAACTGAAACTGAGAACCAATATAGCGAGAGAGCTGCTGAAGCTAGTTTGAACCGTTCCCAGCAGCCATGGCTGTTGAAGGTTTCCAAACAACATAACAGGTGTTCAGACTTGGCTGGAGAGTGGAGATCTTGTAAAACTGTCGTGGATTCAACTATCATTGTACTTCACAGAGTTACTTGGCTTATATCTAGACATATTATACCTGGAGACGGTGTCAAATAAGTACACTCTTGGTTTCATCAATGAACAAACATTCTTGGTTTCATCAATGAACAAACATTTTGAAACAGAAACCCCAATGTTTGTATAATGAGAGGATAAGGTGTACTGTAAAAGTTTCATGCATATGCTGATATGCATCTTGCAAAGACCTTAGAGTAGCATAACCAATACTACATCATTCTTCAGATCACTACTAACCTCAGTGTAGAACTTTGACGCGCCATGATAGTCCTTTCTCTTAATAGCTTTCTCGGCATATGATTTCAACTGAACTTTTGTATTTTTTTCATGCTTAACCTGAATCATAGAGACAAATTAAGACAAGCAAAATATACATACAAAATGTACAATGTTCACTGAAGATTAAAGAAGTTTATTTTTGTGCCAAAAAAGACATTGTTTGACGATGAAACTTCATATAACAATGGAAGACTCATAACCAACTAGGTTGTACTGTTTGTTTAACCAAGCCGTACAGTTGTAGACAGATAATTAGAGAAGAGAGTTTGGGACGGATTTTCCACTGGGCAATGAAATGCACGTCTTTGCATCGAAATTGAAGTCTACATATAACACTCACTCATGTTCATCTCTGACTTTTCTTTGGAAAATTTTCAAATGATGAAAGATACTTTTTTGAGCCAGGAGCAAGCGCTCCTGAGCTCTCTTAGTAGTTACCAAAGTTTAAAAAAAAGCGGGCTATGGCAAAAAGCGACAGCCCCAAAATAAGCTAAATAGGAGCTAAAGCACCCCTAAATGGTACTCCCTCCGTCTCATAATATAAGACGTTTTTGCAAGCTAAGTGGGACGAAGGGAGTATTTACACAGGGAGTATGTAGGAAGAGTTTGTGTCAAACTAGGAGTTCTTATCTTAGTTATACCCAACCCAGCATCAACTGTACCCAAGTATTCTAGAGTTCATGTCCAATTAGGAGTCCTAAGATGGAATGAGTGGTTTGGTTGAGATTTCTTGCATCCAAGGGATCATCTTTCTATTGTACTCTATATTTATAATATAGGGATATTAGTAACCTTAACTCCGCCTATGTCTTCTAGGCATAGCCGGTCCCAAGCCCGGGTAAAGGAGGAGGGTTGTGATAGGCTTGGCGAGCCAACATAAAAACTAGCCAGTCCCATAGGTATGAAACCCATTTGAGCGAGAGTAGTACTAGGATGGGTGACCTCCTGGGAAGTCCTCGTGAAAGGGTTTCATATCTAAGGGGGGGGGGGGGGGGGGGGGGGGGGGGGGGGGGGGGGGGGGGGGGGGGGGGGGGGGGGGGGGGGGGGGGGGGGGGGGGGGGGGGGGGGGGGGGGGGGGGGGGGGGGGGGGGGGGGGGGGGGGGGGGGGGGGGGGGGGGGGGGGGGGGGGGGGGGGGGGGGGGGGGGGGGGGGGGGGGGGGGGGGGGGGGGGGGGGGGGGGGGGGGGGGGGGGGGGGGGGGGGGGGGGGGGGGGGGGGGGGGGGGGGGGGGGGGGGGGGGGGGGGGGGGGGGGGGGGGGGGGGGGGGGGGGGGGGGGGGGGGGGGGGGGGGGGGGGGGGGGGGGGGGGGGGGGGGGGGGGGGGGGGGGGGGGGGGGGGGGGGGGGGGGGGGGGGGGGGGGGGGGGGGGGGGGGGGGGGGGGGGGGGGGGGGGGGGGGGGGGGGGGGGGGGGGGGGGGGGGGGGGGGGGGGGGGGGGGGGGGGGGGGGGGGGGGGGGGGGGGGGGGGGGGGGGGGGGGGGGGGGGGGGGGGGGGGGGGGGGGGGGGGGGGGGGGGGGGGGGGGGGGGGGGGGGGGGGGGGGGGGGGGGGGGGGGGGGGGGGGGGGGGGGGGGGGGGGGGGGGGGGGGGGGGGGGGGGGGGGGGGGGGGGGGGGGGGGGGGGGGGGGGGGGGGGGGGGGGGGGGGGGGGGGGGGGGGGGGGGGGGGGGGGGGGGGGGGGGGGGGGGGGGGGGGGGGGGGGGGGGGGGGGGGGGGGGGGGGGGGGGGGGGGGGGGGGGGGGGGGGGGGGGGGGGGGGGGGGGGGGGGGGGGGGGGGGGGGGGGGGGGGGGGGGGGGGGGGGGGGGGGGGGGGGGGGGGGGGGGGGGGGGGGGGGGGGGGGGGGGGGGGGGGGGGGGGGGGGGGGGGGGGGGGGGGGGGGGGGGGGGGGGGGGGGGGGGGGGGGGGGGGGGGGGGGGGGGGGGGGGGGGGGGGGGGGGGGGGGGGGGGGGGGGGGGGGGGGGGGGGGGGGGGGGGGGGGGGGGGGGGGGGGGGGGGGGGGGGGGGGGGGGGGGGGGGGGGGGGGGGGGGGGGGGGGGGGGGGGGGGGGGGGGGGGGGGGGGGGGGGGGGGGGGGGGGGGGGGGGGGGGGGGGGGGGGGGGGGGGGGGGGGGGGGGGGGGGGGGGGGGGGGGGGGGGGGGGGGGGGGGGGGGGGGGGGGGGGGGGGGGGGGGGGGGGGGGGGGGGGGGGGGGGGGGGGGGGGGGGGGGGGGGGGGGGGGGGGGGGGGGGGGGGGGGGGGGGGGGGGGGGGGGGGGGGGGGGGGGGGGGGGGGGGGGGGGGGGGGGGGGGGGGGGGGGGGGGGGGGGGGGGGGGGGGGGGGGGGGGGGGGGGGGGGGGGGGGGGGGGGGGGGGGGGGGGGGGGGGGGGGGGGGGGGGGGGGGGGGGGGGGGGGGGGGGGGGGGGGGGGGGGGGGGGGGGGGGGGGGGGGGGGGGGGGGGGGGGGGGGGGGGGGGGGGGGGGGGGGGGGGGGGGGGGGGGGGGGGGGGGGGGGGGGGGGGGGGGGGGGGGGGGGGGGGGGGGGGGGGGGGGGGGGGGGGGGGGGGGGGGGGGGGGGGGGGGGGGGGGGGGGGGGGGGGGGGGGGGGGGGGGGGGGGGGGGGGGGGGGGGGGGGGGGGGGGGGGGGGGGGGGGGGGGGGGGGGGGGGGGGGGGGGGGGGGGGGGGGGGGGGGGGGGGGGGGGGGGGGGGGGGGGGGGGGGGGGGGGGGGGGGGGGGGGGGGGGGGGGGGGGGGGGGGGGGGGGGGGGGGGGGGGGGGGGGGGGGGGGGGGGGGGGGGGGGGGGGGGGGGGGGGGGGGGGGGGGGGGGGGGGGGGGGGGGGGGGGGGGGGGGGGGGGGGGGGGGGGGGGGGGGGGGGGGGGGGGGGGGGGGGGGGGGGGGGGGGGGGGGGGGGGGGGGGGGGGGGGGGGGGGGGGGGGGGGGGGGGGGGGGGGGGGGGGGGGGGGGGGGGGGGGGGGGGGGGGGGGGGGGGGGGGGGGGGGGGGGGGGGGGGGGGGGGGGGGGGGGGGGGGGGGGGGGGGGGGGGGGGGGGGGGGGGGGGGGGGGGGGGGGGGGGGGGGGGGGGGGGGGGGGGGGGGGGGGGGGGGGGGGGGGGGGGGGGGGGGGGGGGGGGGGGGGGGGGGGGGGGGGGGGGGGGGGGGGGGGGGGGGGGGGGGGGGGGGGGGGGGGGGGGGGGGGGGGGGGGGGGGGGGGGGGGGGGGGGGGGGGGGGGGGGGGGGGGGGGGGGGGGGGGGGGGGGGGGGGGGGGGGGGGGGGGGGGGGGGGGGGGGGGGGGGGGGGGGGGGGGGGGGGGGGGGGGGGGGGGGGGGGGGGGGGGGGGGGGGGGGGGGGGGGGGGGGGGGGGGGGGGGGGGGGGGGGGGGGGGGGGGGGGGGGGGGGGGGGGGGGGGGGGGGGGGGGGGGGGGGGGGGGGGGGGGGGGGGGGGGGGGGGGGGGGGGGGGGGGGGGGGGGGGGGGGGGGGGGGGGGGGGGGGGGGGGGGGGGGGGGGGGGGGGGGGGGGGGGGGGGGGGGGGGGGGGGGGGGGGGGGGGGGGGGGGGGGGGGGGGGGGGGGGGGGGGGGGGGGGGGGGGGGGGGGGGGGGGGGGGGGGGGGGGGGGGGGGGGGGGGGGGGGGGGGGGGGGGGGGGGGGGGGGGGGGGGGGGGGGGGGGGGGGGGGGGGGGGGGGGGGGGGGGGGGGGGGGGGGGGGGGGGGGGGGGGGGGGGGGGGGGGGGGGGGGGGGGGGGGGGGGGGGGGGGGGGGGGGGGGGGGGGGGGGGGGGGGGGGGGGGGGGGGGGGGGGGGGGGGGGGGGGGGGGGGGGGGGGGGGGGGGGGGGGGGGGGGGGGGGGGGGGGGGGGGGGGGGGGGGGGGGGGGGGGGGGGGGGGGGGGGGGCGCGTCGAAGGGCTCTCTCGAAGCCGAGCGCAACTCTAAAGTCTGCGCACTCCATTGCCGCCGGCGACGGGCCCTGGCGCCTCCGCCGCCTCGAACCACCGTCGTTTTGCCTCCGCCACGGAGAGTCGAGAGTTGTGGGGGTTTGGGAAGCAGAAGAAGCGGCGCCGAATATTGAAGTCGCTCCAAAATTATACCTGGCCATACCTCGGGCCGGTCTGGGCTTCGGGCCGGGCCTAGCCAAGCCCGACGCAAAAAAACCCAGGCCCGGGCCCGGCCCGGCCCGGCCACGGGCCTGGTTTTTGGGCCCAAGCCCGGCCCGCACGCGTAAAACCCCGCCTGGCCCCTTCAGGAAAACACGAAAACAACGGGCTCGGGCCCGGGCCCGGCCCGGCCTTCAGGCTCAAAATCTAGGCCCGGGAGCAGCGCCGGGCCGGGCCGTTCGGGCCGGGCTGCCCATGGCCAGGACTGGACCAAAGGAACAAAATGCACAGGACCATTCGTGCGGATTTCTCCTAATAAAACAAAAGGACCGCCTTTAGAGTATGGTTAATAGTACAACCAGCTGCTGGCTATACGATCTTGCCATATCATTAGCCAATCTTATAGCCGGCAAGTATAATAGTTACATATAAATATGTACTACTCCCTCCGTCTCATAATATAAGAATGTTTTTTACACTAGTGTGGTGTCAAAAACGCTCTTATATTACGGGACAGATGGAGTACTTTGTTGATACATGATCCACGTCTCTTTCTCACAAAGTGTCTAGAAGCGCGTGTTACAGTCGGCTGTTAATTAGAGCATGGTTAATAGAGGAGCCGGCTACGGGCTCTATACCGGTGCCATGTCACCTGTAGCTTTCACAAAAGAAATCACATACACTAGTGCTGGCTGTAGACGGGCTACTCCACTGGCCATGACAATTAATGTTTGCATGCAAGGAATGAAGGGAAATCGCAGCTGATTGGATTGGAGGAAGCAGCACCAGCTTTTATAGCTTGCATGCTGACCTTTTCTCTCGTGAACTGAGCTATAGCCGAGCGATAAGTGAAGCGCCGGCCCCCTTCTCTTTCCTCCTTTCTTTCTCCTCCAGCTGAGACTTTGCTGACTTGGAAAGGCTTACAGCCTGCTGACAAGGATCTATTATACTTGCTCTTAGTAGCTTGCTTATCTTCTCTCTCCTCTTCTCTCTTCGTCAACTCATCAAAAATATAATATTTAAAGCCTTACAGCCCGCCTACGTCATTCTATTATACTTGCTCTAATAGTATAGCCAACATCCGGCTATATGAAGTTGCCACATCACATAGAGCCAATCTAATAGTCTGCTAGTACAATAGTTAGTACTACTAGTATACTATATCATTAATATATGGCCCACTTTTTGTCTCACAAAGTATATTGGAGCTCGTGCTACAGCCGGCTACAAGCTTACAGCCCGCTTCTCTTCTCTCCCTTCCTCTCTCTCCTCCAACTAAGCACAAATATTATATTTAAATCATTATAGCCTGCTTACATCACCTTATTGTACTTGCTCTTATACGTACGCCCTTGAAAAAATGTACTTCCAACTTTGTTGGAGGGTCAAACTATCTCAAAGTTTGATCGAGTTTGTGCAAAAATATGTCAATGCTTGTGAAATCAAATAGGTATATGACGAAAATATATTTTATCATGAATCTAATGCTACTAATTTGATGGCATAAATACTGGTCTATTATTGTATAAATACGGTCAAACATAAAAAAAAGTTTGACTTTCCAACAAAGTTGGAAGTACACTATTTTAAGGACGGAGGGAGTACTGTGCAAACAGCCCATTCACTTTACAAAAATTTCAAATCAAGAGGAATAAGAAAAGTGAAGATTATGATGCCCTGCCTCCTTCATCTAAATATATAATACTAAGAGCATCTAGAGCCGGGCACCCCAAGCCCCCCCCTCATATGTCTGGGCGGACGAAGACGGACGTCTCATACCGGTCTCAAACGCCCGTGTTGACCGGCATCCCTCATATCCAGCCCAAAAATGAGGCGGATATAGGGAGGCCCGGGTGTGATCGGGCGCTGACTGCCACGTTAGATCCGGCCCACGCTGGCCCATCCGAACCCACACATATTCATCTATATCTGCTCCCCGGATCAAACCCTAGCCACTCCCCCCCTCCACTTCACTCTGCCACCCCAAGCTCTCGCCCGGCCTTCTCCGGCATGGTGGGCAGCAGATCTGAGTCATACACCTTCAGATCCGTCAACCCCGACTCATCCCACGCGGCCCTGAGGAGGAGATGACCGTCCGACTTGCGCCCCGCCGTTCCAAGGAGGAGGCCACCAGACGACAACGCTTGAACTGCTTCCGCCGGGAATCTATTGCGTCCGTCCAAATGGCGTGTGGATCCGCCGCGAGGTGTGGTATCGCTACCTCGTCACCGGAGGTGGTGCGGTCCATCTGGCATCCGAACGCGGCGGCGGACGTGCAACCCCTTCGTTGGCGCGTTGAGGTGGAGGTGAACGCACCATGGGCATCGTGCGATGCAAACATGGTGTGCCGTGCCCGTCGTGCAATGGTGCGGGCGCGGGAGACGGCGGCATCCCTTGCGACGATGGACATGATTGCTTGTATTTGCGTTGGTATTTCCCCGAAGAGGAGAGGATGATGCAGCACATCAACGGTAAGTATTTCCCTCAGTTATGAAACCAAGGTATCAATCCAGTAGGAGGATCCACCCAAACTATGTAAGCAGTACCTTCACACAAATAACAAAATTTGCAACCCAACGCGTAAGAGAGGTTGTCAAACTCTCCTCGGTATTGAGATAGATTAAATTGTATGATATTGGATAAATAAATCTAACAAAAACATAAAATAAAATAAAGAAAGAAAAAGTACAGCAAGGTATTTTTGGATTTTTGGATTAATAGATCTGAAAATAATATGATAGGAAATAGACCCGGGGGCCGTACATTTCACTAGAGGCTTCGGGGGGGGGGGGGGGGGGGGGGGGGGGGGGGGGGGGGGGGGGGGGGGGGGGGGGGGGGGGGGGGGGGGGGGGGGGGGGGGGGGGGGGGGGGGGGGGGGGGGGGGGGGGGGGGGGGGGGGGGGGGGGGGGGGGGGGGGGGGGGGGGGGGGGGGGGGGGGGGGGGGGGGGGGGGGGGGGGGGGGGGGGGGGGGGGGGGGGGGGGGGGGGGGGGGGGGGGGGGGGGGGGGGGGGGGGGGGGGGGGGGGGGGGGGGGGGGGGGGGGGGGGGGGGGGGGGGGGGGGGGGGGGGGGGGGGGGGGGGGGGGGGGGGGGGGGGGGGGGGGGGGGGGGGGGGGGGGGGGGGGGGGGGGGGGGGGGGGGGGGGGGGGGGGGGGGGGGGGGGGGGGGGGGGGGGGGGGGGGGGGGGGGGGGGGGGGGGGGGGGGGGGGGGGGGGGGGGGGGGGGGGGGGGGGGGGGGGGGGGGGGGGGGGGGGGGGGGGGGGGGGGGGGGGGGGGGGGGGGGGGGGGGGGGGGGGGGGGGGGGGGGGGGGGGGGGGGGGGGGGGGGGGGGGGGGGGGGGGGGGGGGGGGGGGGGGGGGGGGGGGGGGGGGGGGGGGGGGGGGGGGGGGGGGGGGGGGGGGGGGGGGGGGGGGGGGGGGGGGGGGGGGGGGGGGGGGGGGGGGGGGGGGGGGGGGGGGGGGGGGGGGGGGGGGGGGGGGGACTATGTAAGCAGTACCTTCACACAAATAACAAAATTTGCAACCCAACGCGTAAGAGAGGTTGTCAAACTCTCCTCGGTATTGAGATAGATTAAATTGCATGAGATTGGATAAATAAATCTAACAAAAACATAAAATAAAATAAATAAAGAAAAAGTACAGCAAGGTATTTTTGGATTTTTGGATTAATAGATCTGAAAATAATATGATAGGAAATAGACCCGAGGGCCGTACATTTCACTAGAGGCTTCTCTCAAGAAAATAGCATACGGTGGCTAAACAAATTACTGTTGGGGAATTGATAGAAGAGCAAATAATTATGACGATATCCAAGGTAATGATCATGTATATAGGCATCACGTCCAAGATTAGTAGACCGACTCCTGCCTGCATCTACTACTATTACTCCACACATCAACCGCTATCCAGCATGCATCTAGTGCATTAAGTTCATGGAAAAACAGAGTAATGCAATAAGAACGATGACATGATGTAGACAAGATCTATTCATGTAGGAATAGACCCCATCTTTTTATCCTTAATGGCAACGATACATGTGTGTCATGTCTCCTTTTGTCACTGAGATTGATCACCGCAAGATCGAACCCACCACAAAGCACCTCTTCCCATTGCAAGAAGAATCAATCTAGTTGGGCAAACCAAACCAAAGTTTCGGAGAAGAAATACGAGGCTATAACAATCATGCATAAGAGAGTTCAACAAAGACTCAAATAATATTCATAGATAGATCTGATCATAAACTCACAATTCATCGGATCCCAACAAACACACCGCAAAAAAAGAGTTACATCAAATAAATCTCCAAGAACATCGAGGAGAACATTGTATTGAAGATCAAAAAGAGAGAAGAAGCCATCTAGCTTCTGCCTACGGACCCGTAGGTCTGTGGTAAACTACTCACGCATCATCGAAGGGGCAAGGGTGATGATGCAGAACCCCTCCGTGATCATTGACCCCTCCGGCAGAGTGCCGGAAAAGGCCTCTAGATTGGATCTCGTGGTTCTGGAACTTGCGGCGGTGGAAACTCTGATCTCTCGACTCCCCTAGGGTTTCTGAAATATTAGAGTATTTATAGAGTTGAGAGGCGGTGGAGGGGGTGCATGTGGGCCCCACTACCCACCAGGGCGCGCCTGGGGGCCCTGGCACGCCCTAGTGCCTAGTGGGCCCCACAGGGCCGCTCTGGTGCACATCTTGGGCCTCCTGGGTGTCTTCTGGGCAGAAAAAAAATCTCCAAAAAGTTTCGCTGCATTTGAACTTCGTTTGATATGGATATTATGCGAAGTAAAAAACAGCAACTGGCACTGGGCACTATGTCAATAGGTTAGTCCCAAAAAATGATATAAAATTGCTATAAAATGAATATAAAACATCCAAGATTGATAATATAACAGCATGGAACAATAAAAAATTATAGATACGTTGGAGACGTATCAGCATCCCCAAGCTTAATTCCTGCTCGTCCTCGAGTAGGTAAATGATAAAAACAGAATTTTTGATGTGGAATGCTGCCTAACATGTTCATCTCATAATGTTTTCTTTTGTAGCATGGACATTTGGACTTTTAGATGATTCGAAGCAATAGTCTATATTTGACATGAGGACATCAATACTCAAGCATATCAACAAGCAACCATGTCTTTCAAAATATCAACACTAAACAAAGCTATCCCTAGCCCATTATGCTCAATCATTGATCCATTAATGAAACACACTCAAATATAAACTATGCCAAATGCACAAGTATGATAATAGTGTTCCCTAGTTGGTGCTTTATAAGAGAAGACGGAGACTCGAATAAAAATAAAAATTGCATAAAGTAAATAGATAGGCCCTTCGCAGAGGGAAGCAGAGAATTGTAGAGGTGCCAGAGTTCAAAGCTTAAATTGAGAGATAAAATTATTTTGGGTGTCATGCTTTTCCCTTCAACGAAAATGACCGAGAATTCCCAATACTTTCCATGCTAGATAAATCATAGCTGGTTCCCAAATAGAAAATAAAGTTTATTCCTTTTTTCACCTTTCTTTCACAATCCATAGCTAGCCGTATCCACGGGTGCCTTCCATACCAACACTTTCCAAGGAATTTATTATTGAACAACGTAAATAATTTTTTTCCATTTCGGGACTGGGCATCCCTATTACCTTGCCACAGTCTCGTGCAATGACAAATGAATAAACACTCATCTTGAGAATAAAATATCTAGCATGGAAAATATTGGCCACCCTCTGCCGCTTCATGAGCGGTACGGGCACACGGGGGGGGGGGGGGGGGGGGGGGGGGGGGGGGGGGGGGGGGGGGGGGGGGGGATAAGAAATCACAAACCTTAACACCAATATTCTTACTAAAGCATAATTACTCACCAACATGGCTCACATATTACCATCATCATATCTCAAAACTATTGCAAGGTATCAAGTTTTTAATATCCAATGATCTTCATGAAAGTTTTTATTATATCCCTCTTGAAGATCTATCACTTTGGGACTAATTTCATATATTACCATTGCTACTAACAAAGCTCTCAAACAAATTTAAGTGAAGAACAAGAGCACAAATTTCTTCAAAATAATTTTCATCTCTCAAAATAATAAGTGAAGCATTGAGAGGATATTTCTTTAAAATTTTACTAACTCTCAAAATAATATAAGTGAAGCATGAGAGCATATTTCTTCAAAATTAAAGCACCACCGTGCTCAAAAAGATATAAGTGAAGTACTAGAGCAATTCCACAGCTCAAAAAATTTAAGTGAAGTACATACAGCAATTCTAACAAATCATAGCATAATTATGGCTCTCTCAAATAGGTGTGTCTAACAAGGATGATTTCGACAAACTAAAAAGCAAGACAAGCAAAGACTCATATAATACAAGACACTCCAAGCAAAACTCATGATTTGTGACGAATAAAAATAT
Organism: Thinopyrum obtusiflorum; assembly: GCA_036873465.1. NCBI lineage: Eukaryota > Viridiplantae > Streptophyta > Magnoliopsida > Poales > Poaceae > Thinopyrum > Thinopyrum obtusiflorum. The sequence goes on along the minus strand of JAAAWM010010994.1, from coordinate 14,098 downwards.
AGCTCCAAGTAAAATTACCGATGGCCATTAGAAGAAAGAGGGGATGCCTCCCGGGGCATCCCCAAGCTTAGTTGCTTGGTACTCCTTGAATATTACCTCGGGGTGCCATGGGCATCCCCAAGCTTAGGCTCTTGACACTCCTTATTCCTTCATCCATCGTGATCTCACCCAAAACTTGAAAACTTCAATCACACAAAACTCAACAAAAAACTTCGTGATGTCCGTTAGTATAAGAAAACCAATCTTTACTTTACGTATTGTTGCAAACCCATTCATATTTTGTTATTGCATTATACCTATTGTATTCTAACTTTACCATGGCTTATACCCTCCGATACAATCCATAGATTCATCAAAATAAGCACACAATGCAACAAAAACATAACCTGTCAAAAACAGAACAGTCTGTAAAGACATGAATTTTACTCATACTTCTGTAACTCCAAAAATTCTGAAAAATAGAACAACGTAGGAAATTTGTATATCATTCTTGTGTAAAACATTCAGAAGTTTTCGTCGCTTCTGTGAATTTTAACAATTATGCTACTGGACGCAAAAGTTTCTGTTTTCCAACAAGATCAAATCAACTATCACCCAACATGATCCTAAAGGCTTTACTTGGCACAAACACTAATTCTCTACTCCTAATGGAGGAGTCCGTACGTCGTTTGGTTGGTTCACACGTAGTCATTAATGCGAAAATAGTTTGGAAACAGAGTGCCGAATCAATTAACAAATCAAACCATTAATGCAATTAATTACTTGATTGCTAATTATGGGTGCAAGTAATTTGGTTCATTTAAATAAGGATTTTTCACACGGAATCAATTTTAAAACTGAGCCATTAATGCAATTAATTCATTAGACATACATTTAATTAGCCCTATAGATAATTGGAAGTAGAATTTTATTCCAATTTGGCAGGAAATTAATTAATTAGGTAGGTAATTAATTCGGCCTTCTGATACTTAGGCATGCAGTTAATTTATATTGCAATTAATGAACTAGGTAGACAGTTAAGTGTGTCCACAATTTGAAAGCGCTCGCTCGTAAGGATGGCCAGCAGGCTCTCATCGACTGTCAGTGGCTTTCAGCGACATCACCGACCAGTGTTTTCGAATATGGACAACGGCCACCACGCGCTATCGATGTGGGCGACCAAGCGGTTGGTAAGATGGATGATGACCATGCTCTGTAGGACGTCCATATGCTCACAGTTGCCAAACATTTGTAGGTGAGGTCAACAGACGCTCAAGGACAACCAAGCACTGACGATAAAAGGTTTTGACCGCCCCTTCGAGAACGACGGTGAAAATAGTTTGGAAATGAATGCCAAAACAATAATCAAGCCATTAATGCAATTAATTACCAGATTGTTAATTATTTATGCAATTAATTAAGTCCATTTCAATAGGAATTTTTTAACATGGAATCAATTTGAATACTGAGTTATTAATGAAATTAATTAATTACGCTGATAGTTAATTAAGCCAGTAGATAATTAGAAATAGGAATCTCTACTCCTAAAGGGGGAGTTGGTAGCTTCTCGAATCAATTTGAATACTGAGTTATTAATGAAATTAATTAATTACGCTGATAGTTAATTAAGCTAGTAGATAATTAGAAATAGGAATATCTACTCCTAAAGGGGGAGTTGGTAGCTTCTCATCACCGGTTTATTTTTGTATCATTTTTTATGCCACACTCTCATCACCCCCTCCTGCCACTAATTTTTCTCTCTCCCATTAAAAATCCAAATCCCATTAAAGGGGGAGATACAGTTTCGTGCTTACTTTGGTAGGTGCTGAGTTAGAAATAATAGATAAATAAGGATTCAGAAATCATACCATACATCTGAGATCACCTCCCTAAAAGAGAGACAAAATATTTTTCTCAATAACCTTTCAAAAAAATTCAAATATTCCTCAATAACTAATGGCTAATACCGCATTATGCCATTTATTATTAACATTAGCTCTATTATTAATTGACAACCACAAGTTTCCTAACAAAAAAATATATTCTTATGGGCGTACATATCCGCGCGCCCCTGCGGAGGTACGCCGTGCGTGGCACCATGGAGGAGGTCGTGTCCGGGCCTGACGCCGATGCAATGCTCGAGAATGCCATGGCGGGAGCATGGCGTCGATGACGGCCATGGAGGAAGGCGGGTTATCGGACCGCCACGTACATGTGTTTGTGGATGCGATCATATTATATCTCTTGTCAGTCATACAGATAGCCAGCCAGGATATATTCCCAAATCAAGTGTACCATTCAAATGTCAAGAAATTCGAAGTAGGGATTTTTTTCAATTAGCCAGATAATTAATTGATTTAATTGGCAGTTAATTAGGCATGCAAAGAGTTAGGTAGACAGTTAATCACGCTGAATCATTTTGAAATCACTCATGGACAAGGACGGTCAACAGGCTCTCAGCATCGCGAGCACCATAGACAACGGCCACCATATGCGCTCGTGACATGGGCAACCAAGCGTTCACCAAGATGCATGATGACCATGCTCTGCAGTATGTCCACACGCTGACGGTTGCTGAAACTTTCGCGGGCGAGGACAACAAGACACTATAGTTGCCAGGTGGTTCATTCTATAGTAGAAAGAAAGAGTGTTCCAAGAATAAGAAGGGAAAAGAATTAAAGCGGCCAAATGATCCATTGTGTCGGAGAAGAAAAGAATGTTCCAGAAAATAAAGCAAAAAAAGAAAGGAAGAGTATTCTATTAAAAAAAGTAGGATCGAGAACTAAAACTAGCATGGAAGGAGGAAGAAGAAGATGAGATGTCACTGACGAACACACTGATGTTGACGTGGTGCTGGTTGGCGGCAACGAAGATTGACGAAGAGGCTAGGAATGAAAGATGTAGGGAAGGACGAGGAAGAGAAGAATGATAAGTACTTCTAGCAATGAATGTTGTGTGGGCTAGAGGTGGAGCTTATTGGAGATGAGGAATATGTTCAGGTTGCCACTCGCTTTACAAGTCGGTCTTAATTTGCAAAGTTGAATGAACCTTTGAGAATTATCTCTATAGTTATTTGTTGTTTTGCGTTAATAGTGTATGTTAGCTCTACCCGCTCTATTATATTGTAAATATAAAAAGTTTCATACATGCTGCAACGCACGACGAAGGTGAGGTGAACATCACCTGGTTCTAAAGGTGAGGGCTCAAGTGAGAAATGTCCCGGTATGACGAAAAATCGAGTAGGAAATGGAGGGTCCGATAGGAAAAAAGGGAAGGGTGTGCCGTGGAGTGGGGTTTTTGCTATTGGGTCTGCGTGTTGGAGATAACATGGAGAATGGTCCAGACATCCATATTTCTCCCCCATATATGATATGGATTTGGGGAGCCTAGACTATCCAGACGGTTGAATTCTAGGGAGCCTACTGGGCACTCGTCTAATGTCGGAACACGCCCGAACGTATGAGGGAGAAATGAGCTTCGACCTTAATGACAACCCTAATTATTTATTTAATTTATTTATATATGCATTATAGCCCGTAGCAACGCACGGGCATCCTACTAGTAAAACATTAAAAACACAATCATAACAGTAGCATAATTGTGCAAACACTCGAGAACAAAAAGAAAAAGTGAAAAATTTATTTATTCATTGGGTTGCCTCCCAACAAGCGCTATTGTTTTATGCCCCTAGCTAGGCATAATGCGTAGATTCAAGTATTGTCATCTTTAGTTTTTGTCCCATAGGTTGCTCTCATGATCGACTCATATGGTGGCTTAATTTTAGTTCAACGGAAGTGTTCCATACCCTTCTTTAGAGGAAACTGAAATTTAATATTCCCTTTTTTCATATCAATCACGGCACCTATAGTTCGCAAAAACGGTCTACCAAGTGTTATAGGACAAGACGGATTGCAATTGATATCAAGCACAATAAAGTCTATGGGCACATAACTCATGTTTGCAAGAATAAGAACATCATTAATTCTTCTCAAAGGCTTTTTAATAGTAGAATCCGCCAAGTGCAAATTAAGAGAGCATTCTTCAATATTCTTAAAACCAAGCACATCACATAGAGATTTCGGAATTATGGAAACACTAGCACCCAAATCACATAAAGCATTGCACTCATAACTTTTTATCTTGACTTTAATGGTGGTTTCCCATTCATCATATAATTTTCTAGGAATTGAAATCTCTAACTCCAATTTTTCTTCTAAAGCTTTTAGCATGGCATCCACAATATGTTTAGTAAAAGCTTTATTTTGTTCATAAACACTGGGTGAATTTATCATGGATTGCAATAAAGAAATACACTCAATCAAAGAACAATTATCATAATTAAAGTCTTCGTAATCCAAAAGAGTGGGCACATCACTAGTTAAAGTTTTGACCTCTCCAAACCCACTCTTATCAAAATTTTCAATAAGATTTCCACCCTCCGAATTATGAGGATGCCTTCTAGCTAAGGTTGACTCTTCTCCGATCCTCTTATCAACAACTTTAGTATTACTAAACAAGGAATCAATAGAAGAAACAGCAATCATCTTAACATCTTCATCATTAAGGTGAAAGCAATCGATTGAAAAAGCTCTTTCTAAAAATTCTCTTTTAGCTCTAAGCATAGCGGTTATTTTCTTACTTTCATCCATAGAAACATACAAAGCTTTAATTGATTCATTAACATCAACCTTGGGTGGAAAATATTTAATCTTGAGATTTTCTACATCATGCGAAATTCTAGCAATGCTTCTAGACATATCATCAATCTTATTCAACTTTTCTTCTACCGTAGTGTTGAAAACTTTTTGCGCATTGATAAATTCTTTAATATTACTCTCAAGATCAGAGGGCATCCTATTATTATTATAAGAAGAATTACCATAGAATTGCCATAATTATTAGAGGAATTTCCAGGAAAAGGCCTATGATTAAAATTACCTCTATAAGCATTGTTATTAAAATTATTTCGCAAGACAAAATTCACATCTACGGGATCACTATTTTGCTCAATCAAAGTAGACAAAGGCACATCATTAAGATCAATAGAAGCATTTTTACTAGCAACCAAATTTATAAGTGCATCAACTTTTTCACTCAAAGTACTAATTTCTTCAACCGAATTGACTTTTTTTACTAGTAGGTGCTCTTTCGGTATGCCATTGTGAATAATTTGCCATAATATTATCAAGCAATTTAGTAGCATCACCCAAAGTAATTTCCATAAAAGTACCTCCCGTGGCGGAATCTAAAAGATTTCTAGAAACAAAATTCAACCCCGCATAATTTTTTTGTATAATCACCCATAGATTTAAACCATGAGTAGGACAATTTCTTAGCACTAATTTCATTCTTTCCCAAGATTGTGCAATATTTTCATGCTCAAGTTGCTTAAAATTCATGATTTTATTTCAAAGGGAAATAATTTTCACGGGCGGAAAATACTTAGTAATAAAAGCATCTTTGCACTTATCCCAAGAATTAATACTATTGCGAGGCAAAGATGAAAACTAAATTTTTGCATGATCCCTCAAAGAGAAAGGAAATAATTTCAACTTCACAATATCATTGTCCATATCCTTTTTCTTTTGCATACCACACAATTCTACGACAGTGTTTAGATGGGACACGACATCCTCATTAGGAGTACCGGAAAATTGCTCTTTCATAACAAGATTCAACAAAGCGACATTAATATCATAAGACTCGGCACTAGCGACGGGAGGAGCAATCAGAGTACTAATAAAATCATTATTATTAGTATTGGAAAAATCACACAACTTGTTATTTTCTTGAGACATCGTGACCAAGCAAATAAGAGATCGAACGAGAAAAAGGCAAATATTTTTGTGTTTTTCTGAAAACGTTTTAGAAGTGGGGTAGATGAAAACAAGAGGCAAATGGCAAATAAAGTGAATTGCAAGGAGATGAGATTTGTGATTGTGTACCTGATAGATCTAGACTTGATCCTCCCCGGCAACGGCGCCAGAAATTCTTCCTGATTGCTCGTATCGGCGTTGGTATTTCCCCGAAGAGGAGAGGATGATGCAGCACAACAACGGTAAGTATTTCCCTCAGTTATGAAACCAAGGTACCAATCCAGAAGGAGGATCCACCCAAACTATGTAAGCAGTCCCTTCACACAAATAACAAAAACTTGCAACCCAATGCGTAAGAGAGGTTGTCAATCTCTCCTCGGTATTGAGATAGATTAAATAGTATGAGATTAGATAAATAAATCTAACAAAAACACAAAATAAAATAAATAAAGAAAAGGTGCAGCAAGGTATTTTTGGATTTTTGGATTAATAGATCTGAAAATAATATGATAGGAAATAGACCCGGGGGTCGTAGATTTCACTAGAGGCTTCTCTCAAGAAAATATCATACGGTGGGTAAACAAATTACTGTTGGGTAATTGATAGAAGAGCAAATAATTATGATGATATCCAAGTCAATTATCATGTATATAGGCATCACATGCAAGATTAGTAGACCGACTCCTGCCTGCATCTACTACTATTACTCCACACATCGACCGCTATCCAGCATGCATCTAGTGTATTAAGTTCATGGAAAACGGAGTAATGCAATAAGAACGATGACATGATGTAGACAATATCTATTCATGTAGGAATAGACCCCCATCTTTTTATCCTTAATGGCAATGATACAAGCATGCCATGTCTCCTTCTGTCACTGAGATTGAGCACCGCAAGATCGAACCCATCACAAAGCATCTCTTCCCATTGCAAGAAAAATCAATCTAGTTGGCCAAACCAAACCCAAGTTTCGGAGAAGAAATACGAGGCTATAACAATCATGCATAAGGGAGTTCAACAAAGACTCAAATAATATTCATAGATAGATCTGATCATAAACTCGCAATTCATCGGATCCCAACAAACACACCGCAAAAAAATAGTTACATCAAATAGATCTTCAAAAACATCGAGGAGAACATTGTATTGAAGATCAAAAGGAGAGAAGAAGCCATATAGCTACTGCCTACGGACCCGTAGGTCTGTGGTAAACTACTCACGCATCATCGGAGGGGCAAGGGTGATGATGAAGGACCCCTCCGTGATCGTTGACCCCTCCGGCAGAGTGTCGGAAAAGGCCTCTAGATAGGATCTCGCGGTTCTGTAACTTGCGGCGTTGGAAACTCTGATCTCTCGAATCCCCTAGGGTTTCTGGAATATTAGAGTATTTATAAAGCTGAGAGGCGGTGGAGCGGGTGCATGTGGGCCCCACTACCCACCAGGGCACGCCTGGGGGCCCTGGCATGCCCTGGTGCCTAGTGGGCCCCACAGGGCCCCTCTGGTGCACATCTTGGGCCTCCTGGGTGTCCTCTGGGCAGAAAAAAAATCTCCAAAAAGTTTCGCTGCATTTGAACTTCGTTTGATATGGATATTATGCGAAGTAAAAAACAAGCAAAAAACAGCAACTGGCACTGGGCACTATGTCAATAGGTTAGTCCCAAAAAATGATGTAAAGTTGGTATAAAATGAATATAAAGCATCCAATGTTGATAATATAACAACATGGAACAATTAAAAATTATAGATACGTTGGAGACGTATCAGGACGCTGGCAACGCGGAGTTGCATTCTCCGGCGCCCCGCATGGTGCACCAATCCGGGCGCCGGAACCGCATCATGGTGGATGTCGCCGGCACCTCCCAGGATGGATTTATCATCGATCTGACGTCCACCGGCACCGTCAGGGGTTTAGGCTCCGACGAGGAAGAGTAGGGCATGGCAGACGGTGACGCCATGAGTCCTGTGAGTTGGCTGTGTTCCATGTCCTACTCTACCTCGCCAGTGACCGAACCAACACTCTAAGGGGCGCAGCCGGTCGCCGGACATGGGCACGGTGGAGCCGGACGAGCTCCGCTTAAGATTATGTTTACGTTGCATGTAATAGTATAAATTTGAGATATCTAGTTGTGGAATCGATTATTTGAGGCGTGACCGGCCACTGCCCATGGACGCGCCCGGGCGCGTCTGCTGGCGTTTGAGGGGTCAATTTTGTTGTATCCGGCTATAGATCCTCTAAGGGTATCTCTAGCAGATCCCTAAAACTCAAATTTAAGGAGCAAAAGTGATATTTGAGCGAAAGAACAAAAACAAATAGCAGATCCCCTAAACCCAAAACTTTATTAAACTTGAGTTTTTGACCCCCAAAACTTACTCCCCCCTCTCAAATTTAGTTCGCGGCCGCTTGGTTGAGTACAAATAGGGAGATGTTCCATTCTCGTAAGCCGCCGCCCGTGACTAAACAAATGGAATCCCCAACCACCCCCTACATCCAGCGACCTTCGCCAACGTCGGAATCCCGTCGCGTCCGTCCCCGTGGTCATCGTCTTGCTTCACGGCGACGCTGTCACTGGCAAGACACGGGGATCCAATTGTAATTTAACGGACGCTTTTTAGGAGGGTTTGTGTAATTTTACCGGGACCATAAAATATTTTACAGAATTTGTTCTGCCGGAACAAAAGTCATACCGTAAAAAATGCAAAAAATATATGTTTTACGGTAACGCTTAAACTGATTTTTGCGGGACGGGATATACGGGATCTGCTAGGCCTAGCGTCGAGGGGAACTCCTATACGGCACATAACGCGATGCGAAGGGAGTGTGCGCGCACCCCTGTCTCCCCCTTCTCAATCTTCTGGGCCGGCCCATGTGCGGGCTCAGACGCCGACTCTTTTTTTCTTTTTCTTTTCCTTTTTTCATTTTTTCAATAATTTGGGATATCAAAAAGTTCTAAATTTCAGAAAATGCTGCTAATTTTAAATAAAACAATCAGGATTTCAGAAAAAATATCCATGGTTTCAAAAATATGCTAGGGAATTCAAAAAATATTCATGAATTTGTAAAGAAATGTTCACAAATTTAAAAAATATTCATGCATTTTAGAAATGTACATGATTTCAAAAAATATTTGCGATTTCAAAAAATGTTTACAAATTCGATAAATGTCCATAAATTTTTTAAAAATGTTCATGATTTCAAAAAAATAATGTTGATTTTAAAAAAAGGTCATGATTCAAAAAAAATTCTCAAAAAAATGTTCACAAATTCAAAAACATGTTCGTGATTTAAGAGAATGTTCACAATTTTTTTAAAAATGGTCATGGATTTTAAAAAATATTCACAATTTCGAAAAAAAATTGTGATCTTTAAAAAATGTTCGTGATTTCAAACCCCCCCCCCCCCCCCCCCCCCCCCCCCCCCCCCCCCCCCCCCCCCCCCCCCCCCCCCCCCCCCCCCCCCCCCCCCCCCCCCCCCCCCCCCCCCCCCCCCCCCCCCCCCCCCCCCCCCCCCCCCCCCCCCCCCCCCCCCCCCCCCCCCCCCCCCCCCCCCCCCCCCCCCCCCCCCCCCCCCCCCCCCCCCCCCCCCCCCCCCCCCCCCCCCCCCCCCCCCCCCCCCCCCCCCCCCCCCCCCCCCCCCCCCCCCCCCCCCCCCCCCCCCCCCCCCCCCCCCCCCCCCCCCCCCCCCCCCCCCCCCCCCCCCCCCCCCCCCCCCCCCCCCCCCCCCCCCCCCCCCCCCCCCCCCCCCCCCCCCCCCCCCCCCCCCCCCCCCCCCCCCCCCCCCCCCCCCCCCCCCCCCCCCCCCCCCCCCCCCCCCCCCCCCCCCCCCCCCCCCCCCCCCCCCCCCCCCCCCCCCCCCCCCCCCCCCCCCCCCCCCCCCCCCCCCCCCCCCCCCCCCCCCCCCCCCCCCCCCCCCCCCCCCCCCCCCCCCCCCCCCCCCCCCCCCCCCCCCCCCCCCCCCCCCCCCCCCCCCCCCCCCCCCCCCCCCCCCCCCCCCCCCCCCCCCCCCCCCCCCCCCCCCCCCCCCCCCCCCCCCCCCCCCCCCCCCCCCCCCCCCCCCCCCCCCCCCCCCCCCCCCCCCCCCCCCCCCCCCCCCCCCCCCCCCCCCCCCCCCCCCCCCCCCCCCCCCCCCCCCCCCCCCCCCCCCCCCCCCCCCCCCCCCCCCCCCCCCCCCCCCCCCCCCCCCCCCCCCCCCCCCCCCCCCCCCCCCCCCCCCCCCCCCCCCCCCCCCCCCCCCCCCCCCCCCCCCCCCCCCCCCCCCCCCCCCCCCCCCCCCCCCCCCCCCCCCCCCCCCCCCCCCCCCCCCCCCCCCCCCCCCCCCCCCCCCCCCCCCCCCCCCCCCCCCCCCCCCCCCCCCCCCCCCCAACTGGTTGGGGGTGAAACCCCAAAATGGGACGACCCATAGAAACAGTAGCGCAAGGGGAGGGGGGTACGCGCTATGTGGCTTGCCAGCAACCTACGCGCAGTAAGACCGGATGTACTTTTTTTGTCTGAAGCACATCTGAGTAAAGCAAAGCCAGAAAAGCTCAGAAGGCGTTTGGTGTTCGAGGCAATGGCAGCGTCGGAAAGTGATGGAAGAAGTGGTGGCTTAGTAATGTTTTGGTACACTAAACTGGGTGTTACTTCTTCTGAAGTACAACCAAACTATATTGATATTCGGATAAACGAAGGTAGTAGCGGGGCTTGGTGCTTCACCGGTTTCTATGGTGAGCCTAGTGGAGAAAGAAAACATTTGTCGTGGGAGTATGTGAGACAACTACATGCAATGATGGACTTGCCGTGGCTGTTAGCAGGAGACTTCAATGAAATTCTATATGCCCATGAGAAAGATGGTGGTGCTGCGCGCCCGCAACGGTGCATGCAAGCTTTCAGTGACGCTCTTGTTGATTGTGTGCTTGATGATTTAGGATACACAGGTGACAAATTCTCGTGGCACCGTGGGCATATACGCGAATGCCTAGACCGTGCAACTGGCAATATCACTTGGGCTGATATGTTTCCTGCTTTCGGTGTGTCGAACGAGGACTTCGACAAGTCTGATCATAGGCCGGTGCTGATTGACATTGATATTCAGCTTGGTGTTCAATCGAGAGGACCAAGTGGGCCTCGTAAATTTGAGGCACGCTGGTTGGCCGAAGAGGATGATACGTCTCCAACGTATCTACAATTTTTTTATTGTTCCATGCTATTATATTATCTGTTTTGGATGTTTTATATGCATTAATATGCTATTTTATATTATTTTTGGGACTAACCTATTAACCTAGAGCCTAGTGCCAGTTCCTGTTTTTTTTCTTATTTTTGAGTTTCGCAGAAAAGGAATACCAAACGGAGTCCAAACGGAATGAAACCTTCGCGATGATTTTTCTTGGACCAGAAGACAACCAGGAGACTTGGAGATGAAGTCAGAGGAGCCACGAGGCAGCCACAAGGACGGAGGGCGCGCCCCCCACCCTTGTGGGCCCCCCGTGACCCTTCTGACCTAATTCTTTCGCCTATTTATTCCCAAATATCCCCAAACCACCAGAGGCATCCACGAAAACACTTTTCCACCACCGCAACCTTCTGGGGGGGGGGGGGGGGGGGGGGGGGGGGGGGGGGGGGGGGGGGGGGGGGGGGGGGGGGGGGGGGGGGGGGGGGGGGGGGGGGGGGGGGGGGGGGGGGGGGGGGGGGGGGGGGGGGGGGGGGGGGGGGGGGGGGGGGGGGGGGGGGGGGGGGGGGGGGGGGGGGGGGGGGGGGGGGGGGGGGGGGGGGGGGGGGGGGGGGGGGGGGGGGGGGGGGGGGGGGGGGGGGGGGGGGGGGGGGGGGGGGGGGGGGGGGGGGGGGGGGGGGGGGGGGGGGGGGGGGGGGGGGGGGGGGGGGGGGGGGGGGGGGGGGGGGGGGGGGGGGGGGGGGGGGGGGGGGGGGGGGGGGGGGGGGGGGGGGGGGGGGGGGGGGGGGGGGGGGGGGGGGGGGGGGGGGGGGGGGGGGGGGGGGGGGGGGGGGGGGGGGGGGGGGGGGGGGGGGGGGGGGGGGGGGGGGGGGGGGGGGGGGGGGGGGGGGGGGGGGGGGGGGGGGGGGGGGGGGGGGGGGGGGGGGGGGGGGGGGGGGGGGGGGGGGGGGGGGGGGGGGGGGGGGGGGGGGGGGGGGGGGGGGGGGGGGGGGGGGGGGGGGGGGGGGGGGGGGGGGGGGGGGGGGGGGGGGGGGGGGGGGGGGGGGGGGGGGGGGGGGGGGGGGGGGGGGGGGGGGGGGGGGGGGGGGGGGGGGGGGGGGGGGGGGGGGGGGGGGGGGGGGGGGGGGGGGGGGGGGGGGGGGGGGGGGGGGGGGGGGGGGGGGGGGGGGGGGGGGGGGGGGGGGGGGGGGGGGGGGGGGGGGGGGGGGGGGGGGGGGGGGGGGGGGGGGGGGGGGGGGGGGGGGGGGGGGGGGGGGGGGGGGGGGGGGGGGGGGGGGGGGGGGGGGGGGGGGGGGGGGGGGGGGGGGGGGGGGGGGGGGGGGGGGGGGGGGGGGGGGGGGGGGGGGGGGGGGGGGGGGGGGGGGGGGGGGGGGGGGGGGGGGGGGGGGGGGGGGGGGGGGGGGGGGGGGGGGGGGGCAACCCCTTTATCGCGTTGGGTGCAAGTTGTTTGATTGTTTGTGCAGGTATTCGATGATTTGTGTGTTGTCTCCTACTGGATTGATACCTTGGTTCTCAAACTGAGGGAAATACTTATCTCTACTTTGCTGCATCACCCTTTCTTCTTCAAGGGAAAAACCAACGCAAGCTCAAGAAGTAGCAGGAAGAATTTCTGGCGCCGTTGCTGGGGAGATCTACGCCAAGTCAAGACATACCAAGTACCCATCATAAAACTCTCATCTCTTGCATTACATTATTCGCCATTTGCCTCTCGTTTTCCTCTCCCCCACTTCTAAAATGATTTTCGAAAAGATTTGCCTTTTCTTTCACCCCTTTGTCGTTCGTCTTCTTCTTTCGCTTTCGGTTTGCTCGTTTGCTAGATTGGTTTGTTGCCATCATGTCTGAATTTGGGGAGGTTATCATTGAAAAATATAGTAGTAACGATGGGGGAAACTTTGATGCTTTTGCTAATATTAATCCTCATGAAGAATCTACTATCTTGCACACTAAAAAACTTCACATAGGTAGCGGCAATATTATTGGAAAAGGGGTTATTCAAGATTTCTTTACTTGTGCCGGTACGCTACCCACGTTAGGTGGATCTATTCTCCATAAAACTAGTAGTCTTGCGGATGCTATATATTTGCTTGTGGTTGAACTTGAAAGACAATTTGTTCATATGCATCCATCCATACAAAGGATTTTTCTATAGTTTTCTAATATTGAGCATTCTTCTAATAAGCGCACCGCCACTATATTTCTAGCCCATGAGTTTAGATTTATTATGAAAGAAGCTAGTGAAATTTTCGCGCATTATAAAGTAGATGGTGGTCGTCCTCCCATAGAAGGAATTCTCTTTAACCAAGAGGACATAATGCGTTTACGATCTTTAGATCATGTTGCTTATAATGAAAATTTAAGGAAGAGGGTCCCTACCGATGTTTTAGTTGATAAGATTTCTGAGCTTAATGATAATTTTGCTATACAAAACAATGGATTGGGTTTCTCTCTTGGACACAAGCTCATGACTTTTTGCCAAAAGAACACTTACAATGACGAGTTGGTCATACAATATGAGGGGCCGAAGGAGGAACCAATTCCTCCCGAGCTTGATCTTGGGGATCCTTATCCCATTAAATTTAGTCCTTTTGATTACTTTTGCTTACCACAAAGAAAACTTGCTACTGAACGAAGGGAGTATGAGATGAGTTTTTTGAGATTTGCCTTATCATTACTATGACAATACCTAGATCTATTCGTGTTTTATGCCTAGCTAAGGGCGTTAAACAATAGCGCTTGTTGGGAGGCAACCCAATTTTATTTTTCTTCTTTGCTTTTTGGTTCTTTTTTGCAATAAATAATTCATCTAGCCTCTGGTTAGATGTGGTTTTGTGTTTTAATTAGTGTTTGTGCCAAGTAAGACCTTTGGGATGGCTTTCGGTGATAGTTGATTTGATCTTGCTGAAAAATAGAAACTTTTGTGTCCAGTCACAGAATTGTTTAAATTCACTGGAGCATGGAAAAACCCTGAATTTGTTACACAACATTGATATACAAATTGCCTCTGTTGTCCTAAGTTTTCAGAAGGTTTGGAGTTACATAAGTATTCGAAGTATTTAGATTGCTACAGAGTGTTCTGTTTTTGACAGATTCTATTTTCTTTGTGTTGTTTGCTTATTTTGATGAATCTATGGCTAGTATCGGGGGGTATGAACCA
>JAAAWM010010993.1:27500-58150 GCA_036873465.1 Thinopyrum obtusiflorum | reverse complement strand
CAAGTACCGTTTCTTTGGAAAGATTGGGTGCCCTTTCTGTTGCAAGGTGATCGGTGGCGGCATAGATGGCATGATCCAGCATGCCTTCAGCATTGGCAATGGACATGGTAAGAAGCATAAAGCCAGTACTCTGGCTAAACATGCTGCCTACGCACGCTTCCTCGAGATTGTCAAAGTCAATGAGCCCTACAACATGCATTGAAGAAGGGAGAGAAGTGATGTGCTGCTAGAGTGCTGCTGCTGCCCCAGGACCGCCGTGTCCTGTTATGTTATGTATGTTTGTTTGTTGTTGGAGTCTAAAACTGATGTCCTATGGTGTGTATGAACCTATGCTGAGCGGTGGTTGATCTGCCGTTTATGTTAAGAGTTTGCTGCTACTCTGGTTTAGTGTTCCTAGTTGTTAATACTATTTTGGTGATGCATGTTTAAGCCTTGTACAATGCTAGATGCTTAGGGTGGTGCTTAGAAAAATAAACAGGGTATTTCTGAAGCACCGGTGCCTATTTCTACAGGAGAGACGCCTAGTTATGCGTCTACCCTATACAAATAAGCACATGTGCTTAAGAAAAGCCTGGTTTATTTCTATAAGCAACTCCCCTAAGCACCTTGCATTGTACAAGGCCTTAGCAACTCAAGTATCGTACGGTGGTCTATGTTATGGTTGCTGTGTTATTCTGCCGTACGGTGATGCATGCTAGGAACTCTCATAATATGACTATGGTAGTTATAGCTTGGCATGACTATGTTTAGTGTATAACTCAGCATGTTCCTGCCATATCTATGAGCAATTACAACTGAACTATGCATTAATTTTTGACAAAATTAAAGCATGCAAATGATTGCCGATTCCACCTATTGCCAAATCAAGCTTTGTACTGATGATGCATTAGATATTGCAATAAGTAGAGGATGCTCATGATTGCCAAAAGTACCTATTTCCACTTTCTGATAAGAACTAAACGTGTATCAAATGATGCTAAAAGTAGAGCATGAGCATGAGCATGTATCAATGCATTAGATATTGCAATAAGTAGAGGATGCTCATGATTGCCCCCCCCCCCCCCCCCCCCCCCCCCCCCCCCCCCCCCCCCCCCCCCCCCCCCCCCCCCCCCCCCCCCCCCCCCCCCCCCCCCCCCCCCCCCCCCCCCCCCCCCCCCCCCCCCCCCCCCCCCCCCCCCCCCCCCCCCCCCCCCCCCCCCCCCCCCCCCCCCCCCCCCCCCCCCCCCCCCCCCCCCCCCCCCCCCCCCCCCCCCCCCCCCCCCCCCCCCCCCCCCCCCCCCCCCCCCCCCCCCCCCCCCCCCCCCCCCCCCCCCCCCCCCCCCCCCCCCCCCCCCCCCCCCCCCCCCCCCCCCCCCCCCCCCCCCCCCCCCCCCCCCCCCCCCCCCCCCCCCCCCCCCCCCCCCCCCCCCCCCCCCCCCCCCCCCCCCCCCCCCCCCCCCCCCCCCCCCCCCCCCCCCCCCCCCCCCCCCCCCCCCCCCCCCCCCCCCCCCCCCCCCCCCCCCCCCCCCCCCCCCCCCCCCCCCCCCCCCCCCCCCCCCCCCCCCCCCCCCCCCCCCCCCCCCCCCCCCCCCCCCCCCCCCCCCCCCCCCCCCCCCCCCCCCCCCCCCCCCCCCCCCCCCCCCCCCCCCCCCCCCCCCCCCCCCCCCCCCCCCCCCCCCCCCCCCCCCCCCCCCCCCCCCCCCCCCCCCCCCCCCCCCCCCCCCCCCCCCCCCCCCCCCCCCCCCCCCCCCCCCCCCCCCCCCCCCCCCCCCCCCCCCCCCCCCCCCCCCCCCCCCCCCCCCCCCCCCCCCCCCCCCCCCCCCCCCCCCCCCCCCCCCCCCCCCCCCCCCCCCCCCCCCCCCCCCCCCCCCCCCCCCCCCCCCCCCCCCCCCCCCCCCCCCCCCCCCCCCCCCCCCCCCCCCCCCCCCCCCCCCCCCCCCCCCCCCCCCCCCCCCCCCCCCCCCCCCCCCCCCCCCCCCCCCCCCCCCCCCCCCCCCCCCCCCCCCCCCCCCCCCCCCCCCCCCCCCCCCCCCCCCCCCCCCCCCCCCCCCCCCCCCCCCCCCCCCCCCCCCCCCCCCCCCCCCCCCCCCCCCCCCCCCCCCCCCCCCCCCCCCCCCCCCCCCCCCCCCCCCCCCCCCCCCCCCCCCCCCCCCCCCCCCCCCCCCCCCCCCCCCCCCCCCCCCCCCCCCCCCCCCCCCCCCCCCCCCCCCCCCCCCCCCCCCCCCCCCCCCCCCCCCCCCCCCCCCCCCCCCCCCCCCCCCCCCCCCCCCCCCCCCCCCCCCCCCCCCCCCCCCCCCCCCCCCCCCCCCCCCCCCCCCCCCCCCCCCCCCCCCCCCCCCCCCCCCCCCCCCCCCCCCCCCCCCCCCCCCCCCCCCCCCCCCCCCCCCCCCCCCCCCCCCCCCCCCCCCCCCCCCCCCCCCCCCCCCCCCCCCCCCCCCCCCCCCCCCCCCCCCCCCCCCCCCCCCCCCCCCCCCCCCCCCCCCCCCCCCCCCCCCCCCCCCCCCCCCCCCCCCCCCCCCCCCCCCCCCCCCCCCCCCCCCCCCCCCCCCCCCCCCCCCCCCCCCCCCCCCCCCCCCCCCCCCCCCCCCCCCCCCCCCCCCCCCCCCCCCCCCCCCCCCCCCCCCCCCCCCCCCCCCCCCCCCCCCCCCCCCCCCCCCCCCCCCCCCCCCCCCCCCCCCCCCCCCCCCCCCCCCCCCCCCCCCCCCCCCCCCCCCCCCCCCCCCCCCCCCCCCCCCCCCCCCCCCCCCCCCCCCCCCCCCCCCCCCCCCCCCCCCCCCCCCCCCCCCCCCCCCCCCCCCCCCCCCCCCCCCCCCCCCCCCCCCCCCCCCCCCCCCCCCCCCCCCCCCCCCCCCCCCCCCCCCCCCCCCCCCCCCCCCCCCCCCCCCCCCCCCCCCCCCCCCCCCCCCCCCCCCCCCCCCCCCCCCCCCCCCCCCCCCCCCCCCCCCCCCCCCCCCCCCCCCCCCCCCCCCCCCCCCCCCCCCCCCCCCCCCCCCCCCCCCCCCCCCCCCCCCCCCCCCCCCCCCCCCCCCCCCCCCCCCCCCCCCCCCCCCCCCCCCCCCCCCCCCCCCCCCCCCCCCCCCCCCCCCCCCCCCCCCCCCCCCCCCCCCCCCCCCCCCCCCCCCCCCCCCCCCCCCCCCCCCCCCCCCCCCCCCCCCCCCCCCCCCCCCCCCCCCCCCCCCCCCCCCCCCCCCCCCCCCCCCCCCCCCCCCCCCCCCCCCCCCCCCCCCCCCCCCCCCCCCCCCCCCCCCCCCCCCCCCCCCCCCCCCCCCCCCCCCCCCCCCCCCCCCCCCCCCCCCCCCCCCCCCCCCCCCCCCCCCCCCCCCCCCCCCCCCCCCCCCCCCCCCCCCCCCCCCCCCCCCCCCCCCCCCCCCCCCCCCCCCCCCCCCCCCCCCCCCCCCCCCCCCCCCCCCCCCCCCCCCCCCCCCCCCCCCCCCCCCCCCCCCCCCCCCCCCCCCCCCCCCCCCCCCCCCCCCCCCCCCCCCCCCCCCCCCCCCCCCCCCCCCCCCCCCCCCCCCCCCCCCCCCCCCCCCCCCCCCCCCCCCCCCCCCCCCCCCCCCCCCCCCCCCCCCCCCCCCCCCCCCCCCCCCCCCCCCCCCCCCCCCCCCCCCCCCCCCCCCCCCCCCCCCCCCCCCCCCCCCCCCCCCCCCCCCCCCCCCCCCCCCCCCCCCCCCCCCCCCCCCCCCCCCCCCCCCCCCCCCCCCCCCCCCCCCCCCCCCCCCCCCCCCCCCCCCCCCCCCCCCCCCCCCCCCCCCCCCCCCCCCCCCCCCCCCCCCCCCCCCCCCCCCCCCCCCCCCCCCCCCCCCCCCCCCCCCCCCCCCCCCCCCCCCCCCCCCCCCCCCCCCCCCCCCCCCCCCCCCCCCCCCCCCCCCCCCCCCCCCCCCCCCCCCCCCCCCCCCCCCCCCCCCCCCCCCCCCCCCCCCCCCCCCCCCCCCCCCCCCCCCCCCCCCCCCCCCCCCCCCCCCCCCCCCCCCCCCCCCCCCCCCCCCCCCCCCCCCCCCCCCCCCCCCCCCCCCCCCCCCCCCCCCCCCCCCCCCCCCCCCCCCCCCCCCCCCCCCCCCCCCCCCCCCCCCCCCCCCCCCCCCCCCCCCCCCCCCCCCCCCCCCCCCCCCCCCCCCCCCCCCCCCCCCCCCCCCCCCCCCCCCCCCCCCCCCCCCCCCCCCCCCCCCCCCCCCCCCCCCCCCCCCCCCCCCCCCCCCCCCCCCCCCCCCCCCCCCCCCCCCCCCCCCCCCCCCCCCCCCCCCCCCCCCCCCCCCCCCCCCCCCCCCCCCCCCCCCCCCCCCCCCCCCCCCCCCCCCCCCCCCCCCCCCCCCCCCCCCCCCCCCCCCCCCCCCCCCCCCCCCCCCCCCCCCCCCCCCCCCCCCCCCCCCCCCCCCCCCCCCCCCCCCCCCCCCCCCCCCCCCCCCCCCCCCCCCCCCCCCCCCCCCCCCCCCCCCCCCCCCCCCCCCCCCCCCCCCCCCCCCCCCCCCCCCCCCCCCCCCCCCCCCCCCCCCCCCCCCCCCCCCCCCCCCCCCCCCCCCCCCCCCCCCCCCCCCCCCCCCCCCCCCCCCCCCCCCCCCCCCCCCCCCCCCCCCCCCCCCCCCCCCCCCCCCCCCCCCCCCCCCCCCCCCCCCCCCCCCCCCCCCCCCCCCCCCCCCCCCCCCCCCCCCCCCCCCCCCCCCCCCCCCCCCCCCCCCCCCCCCCCCCCCCCCCCCCCCCCCCCCCCCCCCCCCCCCCCCCCCCCCCCCCCCCCCCCCCCCCCCCCCCCCCCCCCCCCCCCCCCCCCCCCCCCCCCCCCCCCCCCCCCCCCCCCCCCCCCCCCCCCCCCCCCCCCCCCCCCCCCCCCCCCCCCCCCCCCCCCCCCCCCCCCCCCCCCCCCCCCCCCCCCCCCCCCCCCCCCCCCCCCCCCCCCCCCCCCCCCCCCCCCCCCCCCCCCCCCCCCCCCCCCCCCCCCCCCCCCCCCCCCCCCCCCCCCCCCCCCCCCCCCCCCCCCCCCCCCCCCCCCCCCCCCCCCCCCCCCCCCCCCCCCCCCCCCCCCCCCCCCCCCCCCCCCCCCCCCCCCCCCCCCCCCCCCCCCCCCCCCCCCCCCCCCCCCCCCCCCCCCCCCCCCCCCCCCCCCCCCCCCCCCCCCCCCCCCCCCCCCCCCCCCCCCCCCCCCCCCCCCCCCCCCCCCCCCCCCCCCCCCCCCCCCCCCCCCCCCCCCCCCCCCCCCCCCCCCCCCCCCCCCCCCCCCCCCCCCCCCCCCCCCCCCCCCCCCCCCCCCCCCCCCCCCCCCCCCCCCCCCCCCCCCCCCCCCCCCCCCCCCCCCCCCCCCCCCCCCCCCCCCCCCCCCCCCCCCCCCCCCCCCCCCCCCCCCCCCCCCCCCCCCCCCCCCCCCCCCCCCCCCCCCCCCCCCCCCCCCCCCCCCCCCCCCCCCCCCCCCCCCCCCCCCCCCCCCCCCCCCCCCCCCCCCCCCCCCCCCCCCCCCCCCCCCCCCCCCCCCCCCCCCCCCCCCCCCCCCCCCCCCCCCCCCCCCCCCCCCCCCCCCCCCCCCCCCCCCCCCCCCCCCCCCCCCCCCCCCCCCCCCCCCCCCCCCCCCCCCCCCCCCCCCCCCCCCCCCCCCCCCCCCCCCCCCCCCCCCCCCCCCCCCCCCCCCCCCCCCCCCCCCCCCCCCCCCCCCCCCCCCCCCCCCCCCCCCCCCCCCCCCCCCCCCCCCCCCCCCCCCCCCCCCCCCCCCCCCCCCCCCCCCCCCCCCCCCCCCCCCCCCCCCCCCCCCCCCCCCCCCCCCCCCCCCCCCCCCCCCCCCCCCCCCCCCCCCCCCCCCCCCCCCCCCCCCCCCCCCCCCCCCCCCCCCCCCCCCCCCCCCCCCCCCCCCCCCCCCCCCCCCCCCCCCCCCCCCCCCCCCCCCCCCCCCCCCCCCCCCCCCCCCCCCCCCCCCCCCCCCCCCCCCCCCCCCCCCCCCCCCCCCCCCCCCCCCCCCCCCCCCCCCCCCCCCCCCCCCCCCCCCCCCCCCCCCCCCCCCCCCCCCCCCCCCCCCCCCCCCCCCCCCCCCCCCCCCCCCCCCCCCCCCCCCCCCCCCCCCCCCCCCCCCCCCCCCCCCCCCCCCCCCCCCCCCCCCCCCCCCCCCCCCCCCCCCCCCCCCCCCCCCCCCCCCCCCCCCCCCCCCCCCCCCCCCCCCCCCCCCCCCCCCCCCCCCCCCCCCCCCCCCCCCCCCCCCCCCCCCCCCCCCCCCCCCCCCCCCCCCCCCCCCCCCCCCCCCCCCCCCCCCCCCCCCCCCCCCCCCCCCCCCCCCCCCCCCCCCCCCCCCCCCCCCCCCCCCCCCCCCCCCCCCCCCCCCCCCCCCCCCCCCCCCCCCCCCCCCCCCCCCCCCCCCCCCCCCCCCCCCCCCCCCCCCCCCCCCCCCCCCCCCCCCCCCCCCCCCCCCCCCCCCCCCCCCCCCCCCCCCCCCCCCCCCCCCCCCCCCCCCCCCCCCCCCCCCCCCCCCCCCCCCCCCCCCCCCCCCCCCCCCCCCCCCCCCCCCCCCCCCCCCCCCCCCCCCCCCCCCCCCCCCCCCCCCCCCCCCCCCCCCCCCCCCCCCCCCCCCCCCCCCCCCCCCCCCCCCCCCCCCCCCCCCCCCCCCCCCCCCCCCCCCCCCCCCCCCCCCCCCCCCCCCCCCCCCCCCCCCCCCCCCCCCCCCCCCCCCCCCCCCCCCCCCCCCCCCCCCCCCCCCCCCCCCCCCCCCCCCCCCCCCCCCCCCCCCCCCCCCCCCCCCCCCCCCCCCCCCCCCCCCCCCCCCCCCCCCCCCCCCCCCCCCCCCCCCCCCCCCCCCCCCCCCCCCCCCCCCCCCCCCCCCCCCCCCCCCCCCCCCCCCCCCCCCCCCCCCCCCCCCCCCCCCCCCCCCCCCCCCCCCCCCCCCCCCCCCCCCCCCCCCCCCCCCCCCCCCCCCCCCCCCCCCCCCCCCCCCCCCCCCCCCCCCCCCCCCCCCCCCCCCCCCCCCCCCCCCCCCCCCCCCCCCCCCCCCCCCCCCCCCCCCCCCCCCCCCCCCCCCCCCCCCCCCCCCCCCCCCCCCCCCCCCCCCCCCCCCCCCCCCCCCCCCCCCCCCCCCCCCCCCCCCCCCCCCCCCCCCCCCCCCCCCCCCCCCCCCCCCCCCCCCCCCCCCCCCCCCCCCCCCCCCCCCCCCCCCCCCCCCCCCCCCCCCCCCCCCCCCCCCCCCCCCCCCCCCCCCCCCCCCCCCCCCCCCCCCCCCCCCCCCCCCCCCCCCCCCCCCCCCCCCCCCCCCCCCCCCCCCCCCCCCCCCCCCCCCCCCCCCCCCCCCCCCCCCCCCCCCCCCCCCCCCCCCCCCCCCCCCCCCCCCCCCCCCCCCCCCCCCCCCCCCCCCCCCCCCCCCCCCCCCCCCCCCCCCCCCCCCCCCCCCCCCCCCCCCCCCCCCCCCCCCCCCCCCCCCCCCCCCCCCCCCCCCCCCCCCCCCCCCCCCCCCCCCCCCCCCCCCCCCCCCCCCCCCCCCCCCCCCCCCCCCCCCCCCCCCCCCCCCCCCCCCCCCCCCCCCCCCCCCCCCCCCCCCCCCCCCCCCCCCCCCCCCCCCCCCCCCCCCCCCCCCCCCCCCCCCCCCCCCCCCCCCCCCCCCCCCCCCCCCCCCCCCCCCCCCCCCCCCCCCCCCCCCCCCCCCCCCCCCCCCCCCCCCCCCCCCCCCCCCCCCCCCCCCCCCCCCCCCCCCCCCCCCCCCCCCCCCCCCCCCCCCCCCCCCCCCCCCCCCCCCCCCCCCCCCCCCCCCCCCCCCCCCCCCCCCCCCCCCCCCCCCCCCCCCCCCCCCCCCCAGTATTAACAACTTGGAACACTAAACCAGAGTAGCAGCAAACTCTTAAGATAAACGGCATAGGTTCAGACACACCATAGGACATCAGTTTTAGAGTCGAACAACAAAGAAACATAGATAACATAAGAGGACACGGCGGTCCTGGGGCAGCAGCAGCACTCTAGCAGCACATCACTTCTCTCCCTTCTTCAATGGAGGTTGTAGGGCTCATTGACTTTGACAATCTCGAGGAAGCGTGCGTAGGCCGCATGTTTAGCCAGAGTACTGGCCTTATGGTTCTTACCATGTCCATTGCCAGTGCTGAAGGCATGCTGGATCATGCCATCTATGCCGCCACCGATCACCTTGCAACAGAAAGGGCACCCAATCTTGCCAAAGAAACGGTACTTGATCTTCCCAGCAATCAGATGCCTCAGGGTGTACCGGCTCTTGCTGTGCCTGCTGTCCATGCTGTAGTCCACGTCGTCGTCATCCTCCTGTGAATTAGTGAATTAGTACACATAGAAGAACTCAGCTAATCTATTATGGTACATTGACTTTAATTACAATGTTTTGAAAGTACACATGTGTAACATGGCAACTATCTATTTGCTAGAAATAAGGCGTATGTGCACATACATAATTGAGCCAAAGAAATTGACATGCATAAATATGGACGGTGGAATAGTTGCATTTATAGATTAGTGCACAAGTAGTACATAATTAACACATGAAAGACTTCATGAAGTGGCTTTGTTTAATGATATTTGATACTTGTTACAGGTGTAATTCTTATTGGAATCAGAAAAATGGCTTCATTATACTCCTCCATGTTTCACACAAGGGGGGTTTGTTCTATCTACTGGAATGAAGAAACCATTATTCTTTCTGACAGCGGCAATACTGCTTCTCCAACATTGTTAGACCCTGATAAGTTTCAGAAGGAAATTGGTAAAGGAGCTATGGGGTGTCTCACTGCTCATATTGATGAGAGATGTGGCTGTGATCATCTAGATAACATACTGTGGAAAATTGGCTAGATGAAATGTTTTGATTTTTTGGTATCCAGTGGATATGTACTGTCAGCCCATAATTATTAAGGGAGCGATCACTTCCTTTGCAAAATGGAAATCTGTATAGAATTTGCAAATGGATCATCTATGAACATGTGTGCAAACTGATCATCTATGAACATGTGTGCAAATTAATTCATCTACATAAACTAAAATGAATCAGGAACTGCAGCATTTTGTCACTGTCCTGGGGAAGCCAATGGAGAATCCTGCCATATATCCATTGTTTAACCCACTTTTTTCATTAATGTATCCCTGCCATGAACATTTTCTTGTATTTGGGTTCATTACCCCACTTCTTTCATTAATGTATCCCTTGTGAAACTTATGCTCATCTAGTTAACAAGACAAACCCCAATGCCATGAAATAAAACCAGAGTATCTGCTGGAATCAGAATATGAATCAGATTTAAAAATCCACATCCAACATGAAGATCTATGCTAGATCCCTACAATCCTACATACGTAGAACTAGCACGCCCAAGTGAAATTGATGCTCATCTAGTTTACAAGAAAAACCCCAATGTCATGAAAAACCCCCCCCCCCAAACAGAGTACTACCTCAGATAGCTCGTCGATGGCATCCTCGTCGAAGTCGCTGCCCTTCCTGCTATCTAGGTCGAACTCCTTTATGGCGTTCTCCTTCATGAGCTCTTCGATTTTGTCATACACCTTGCGCTTACGCCTTCTCATCTCCTCCTCCTCCAGATCTTCCCCGACCTTGTGCTTGCCGACGGGTGCCTCGACGGCTGCGATGGCAGCGGGAGCAGGCACAACGGTCGCTGCACCGCCAGCTTCCGCCGCTACGGCGGACTCAGCCGCTCCACCCACGGCTGCAGCCACGGTAGCAGACTGCTCTGCTCCGATGGTTGCCTCTGGCTCGTCTGCCGCATCTTCACGCCCGTGCTTCATCGTCGGTCGAAGACAGGAGGAGGGAGGCGTAGGAAGGGAGGAGGGTGGTGACGAAGGAGGAGAGGGTGGTGAGGTGGTGAGGAAGGAAGAGAGGGTGGTATGGTTCGGGAGAGGACGAGGGTTTTCTACCCGATTTGGGGAAGAAAGGCACTGCTCCTGCCTCTTGGAGTTACCGAGAAGCCGCGGGTGCCGATTTGACTTGACAAACCCACCCGGCCGTCCCGATTCCACGTGGGGACGTGGCGGTCGTGCACGCGGTCGTGCACCTCCTACGGTTTGCCATCAATTGCTATCGGTCTCACAAGTGGATCCCCTTGTCATCCACACAACCGAGCCACCATATGTACCATATTTTTCTTTCTCCCTGTCTCGATCACTCCACATCTTTCTTTCTCCCCTTCTCGACCAGCGCCGCCGCCTCCGCCGCCATCTGTCAACGACCCCTCTCTTCGCTGCCGGTGCGCGGCCGCCGCCAACTACGGCAAGTACATCAGATCTCCACTCTTCTTCCCTTCCCCAAACGCGTCTCCCTACGGAGGCGGATCTGAGACGATTGGTTTGGACTGAAACTTAGTTTTTGGATTGGATCTTGATTTGGTTTATATGGTTTGAGACCAAATCAATCAATTAGTTTGAGCCGCCACTACCACCTACTACTGCTCCAAATCCAAGAGCCGCAGTTGCCGGCCGGAGCTCGTTGGCTCTCTCGAGCTTTGACGCCATGTCTGATCTAGCTGAGCAAAAAACAGAGTACTACCTCAGATAGCTCGTCGATGGCATCCTCGTCGAAGTCGCTGCCCTTCCTGCTATCTAGGTCGAACTCCTTTATGGCGTTCTCCTTCATCCCCCCCCCCCCCCCCCCCCCCCCCCCCCCCCCCCCCCCCCCCCCCCCCCCCCCCCCCCCCCCCCCCCCCCCCCCCCCCCCCCCCCCCCCCCCCCCCCCCCCCCCCCCCCCCCCCCCCCCCCCCCCCCCCCCCCCCCCCCCCCCCCCCCCCCCCCCCCCCCCCCCCCCCCCCCCCCCCCCCCCCCCCCCCCCCCCCCCCCCCCCCCCCCCCCCCCCCCCCCCCCCCCCCCCCCCCCCCCCCCCCCCCCCCCCCCCCCCCCCCCCCCCCCCCCCCCCCCCCCCCCCCCCCCCCCCCCCCCCCCCCCCCCCCCCCCCCCCCCCCCCCCCCCCCCCCCCCCCCGTTTTTATCTTACACAGATCGTACCATGCAATGTGAGATTGGCATTCAATGAGCTCATCGGAGACACCGTGACCTTCGACGCTCTTGGGGGCCCATACACTATGCAGGTCGAGAAGGGGCGAAAGATAACCCAGATAGGAGGAGATGATTGGGATCGTTTCATCGCCCGCATGCGTCTTAGTGGGGGTGAATTGATCAGCTTCTCCTTCAGAAGAGATAGGCCCAGGATTTCTGTTATCTATCTAAATTTGATTCCGGATAGTGAGGATGAAGTTCATGAGGAGGAAGATGGTGCTGATTCAGATGATGACGATTCAGATGATGATGAGAACCCACTTGTTGAATACCTGTATGCCCAAGGACTCAGACTGGGCGACGAGGAAATCGGCAACCTCTGGGACATGCTTCCGCTACGTGAAGACTACCTAGGGAAGCCATTCGTGACCCGCCTCACAAGGACGAATGTTAAACGGCATATCATGGTATGTTACTTAGTGTGGTAATTACATGATATACATGCTTAGTTAGTGTAGTAGTTCATATGATATGCATGTTGTAGTACTGTGATGAGAGGCCTAGTTTAGAATTCATTTAGTGAAGAATTTTATGACATGCATGTAGTGTAGTAATATGCGATGATATGCTTAGTGTACGCAGTAATCTAATGATATGCCTAATTACTGTAGTAATTTGATGCTTGGCGTATAGTGTAGTGATGTGATGATATATATGCTCAGTGTTGAATCCAATGATATATGTGTCTTGAAGTGTATGCTTTGTTGATAATTGCACGTGACATGATCATATATCATGTCAACTGTTTTGCTATTTCCACTAATGTATATGATCATGTCAACTGTTTTCAGAAATTACCTAAGAGGTTACTTGATAGCTGTGGCATCGACCCGGACGAAGAAGGCATGGCTGCTGGACTACGCCTTACCAGAACGGGCTCCATCACCAGCTGTGCCTATGCAGTGGACACGGACGGTCGCACTGTCTTGAGCAGGGCAGGGTGGAAGAAGTTCCTTCGTGCCAAGAATCTTCGGGTAGGACAGGCCATCCTACTCACTGTTGCGAACACCCGTCGCCATGACTTGAGGATGATGATCACCATCCACCTCATTTAGAACTGGGGTGGGCCATGTATCAATGTGAAATGAACTTGTTATGTTAGCTCTTGTTTGCGAGTACTTGTCGTGTATTACCGTACCTATATCTACTCATATCTAGGTACTATTGCTTGTGATGGATTGCAACTATTATTAACTGGTAACTAATGCTCTACTAGCTATGATTATTCCACTGTGTGATGTTTTATAGGCTGTAGTGTGACATGGTAACTGTTATATATGGTAGAGGCTGGTCTCTAAGACCTTGTACAATGCAAGGTGCTTAGGGATGTGCTTCCACTGTGTGATGTTTTGTACGTGCCAGGTTGTAGTATGAAATGCTAACTGTTCTATATGGTAGTGGCTGGTCTCTAATTGGACCGACATGTTGAACTAGTATCAATGGTAGAGGCGTTTCGTTGTGCGCCACATCCAACAGTTCACATAATTAATTATCCAAAGATTAAGGTATGAAACCCTTGGTCATACATAGCAACATTTCGTTCCTAAAAATTAAGGTACTTCCACATTCAAACTAACTAATACTACAAATTCGAAGGAACTACTTAATACATTAACAGCACATAGGGAAGTAGCCCTGGTCCAACGCCTTGAGAAATGACGAACAAAAACTGAAAGAAGAAGGATCAGCCAGTAGCAGCACCATCAGCCTCCCAGCCTCACAACTTCAGCCAGCCTGGTGAACTCCAGGTTTTTTCCTGCAAAACACACATGTGATGTTGGAGGCAAGAAAATAAATATGCCAGGGGTCTTGTCATGGCATCTAATCGCACGGAATGCTAGTACAAATGATGGAGAACAAAACATCCAACATGAGCAAATTCATAGGAGTTCTAGATCCATGGATACCATCAAGAAAAAATGCTCAGTTTTAATTCAGACACAAGACTTGGTGAAAACATGCATATTCATATCCCCCCCCCCCCCCCCCCCCCCCCCCCCCCCCCCCCCCCCCCCCCCCCCCCCCCCCCCCCCCCCCCCCCCCCCCCCCCCCCCCCCCCCCCCCCCCCCCCCCCCCCCCCCCCCCCCCCCCCCCCCCCCCCCCCCCCCCCCCCCCCCCCCCCCCCCCCCCCCCCCCCCCCCCCCCCCCCCCCCCCCCCCCCCCCCCCCCCCCCCCCCCCCCCCCCCCCCCCCCCCCCCCCCCCCCCCCCCCCCCCCCCCCCCCCCCCCCCCCCCCCCCCCCCCCCCCCCCCCCCCCCCCCCCCCCCCCCCCCCCCCCCCCCCCCCCCCCCCCCCCCCCCCCCCCCCCCCCCCCCCCCCCCCCCCCCCCCCCCCCCCCCCCCCCCCCCCCCCCCCCCCCCCCCCCCCCCCCCCCCCCCCCCCCCCCCCCCCCCCCCCCCCCCCCCCCCCCCCCCCCCCCCCCCCCCCCCCCCCCCCCCCCCCCCCCCCCCCCCCCCCCCCCCCCCCCCCCCCCCCCCCCCCCCCCCCCCCCCCCCCCCCCCCCCCCCCCCCCCCCCCCCCCCCCCCCCCCCCCCCCCCCCCCCCCCCCCCCCCCCCCCCCCCCCCCCCCCCCCCCCCCCCCCCCCCCCCCCCCCCCCCCCCCCCCCCCCCCCCCCCCCCCCCCCCCCCCCCCCCCCCCCCCCCCCCCCCCCCCCCCCCCCCCCCCCCCCCCCCCCCCCCCCCCCCCCCCCCCCCCCCCCCCCCCCCCCCCCCCCCCCCCCCCCCCCCCCCCCCCCCCCCCCCCCCCCCCCCCCCCCCCCCCCCCCCCCCCCCCCCCCCCCCCCCCCCCCCCCCCCCCCCCCCCCCCCCCCCCCCCCCCCCCCCCCCCCCCCCCCCCCCCCCCCCCCCCCCCCCCCCCCCCCCCCCCCCCCCCCCCCCCCCCCCCCCCCCCCCCCCCCCCCCCCCCCCCCCCCCCCCCCCCCCCCCCCCCCCCCCCCCCCCCCCCCCCCCCCCCCCCCCCCCCCCCCCCCCCCCCCCCCCCCCCCCCCCCCCCCCCCCCCCCCCCCCCCCCCCCCCCCCCCCCCCCCCCCCCCCCCCCCCCCCCCCCCCCCCCCCCCCCCCCCCCCCCCCCCCCCCCCCCCCCCCCCCCCCCCCCCCCCCCCCCCCCCCCCCCCCCCCCCCCCCCCCCCCCCCCCCCCCCCCCCCCCCCCCCCCCCCCCCCCCCCCCCCCCCCCCCCCCCCCCCCCCCCCCCCCCCCCCCCCCCCCCCCCCCCCCCCCCCCCCCCCCCCCCCCCCCCCCCCCCCCCCCCCCCCCCCCCCCCCCCCCCCCCCCCCCCCCCCCCCCCCCCCCCCCCCCCCCCCCCCCCCCCCCCCCCCCCCCCCCCCCCCCCCCCCCCCCCCCCCCCCCCCCCCCCCCCCCCCCCCCCCCCCCCCCCCCCCCCCCCCCCCCCCCCCCCCCCCCCCCCCCCCCCCCCCCCCCCCCCCCCCCCCCCCCCCCCCCCCCCCCCCCCCCCCCCCCCCCCCCCCCCCCCCCCCCCCCCCCCCCCCCCCCCCCCCCCCCCCCCCCCCCCCCCCCCCCCCCCCCCCCCCCCCCCCCCCCCCCCCCCCCCCCCCCCCCCCCCCCCCCCCCCCCCCCCCCCCCCCCCCCCCCCCCCCCCCCCCCCCCCCCCCCCCCCCCCCCCCCCCCCCCCCCCCCCCCCCCCCCCCCCCCCCCCCCCCCCCCCCCCCCCCCCCCCCCCCCCCCCCCCCCCCCCCCCCCCCCCCCCCCCCCCCCCCCCCCCCCCCCCCCCCCCCCCCCCCCCCCCCCCCCCCCCCCCCCCCCCCCCCCCCCCCCCCCCCCCCCCCCCCCCCCCCCCCCCCCCCCCCCCCCCCCCCCCCCCCCCCCCCCCCCCCCCCCCCCCCCCCCCCCCCCCCCCCCCCCCCCCCCCCCCCCCCCCCCCCCCCCCCCCCCCCCCCCCCCCCCCCCCCCCCCCCCCCCCCCCCCCCCCCCCCCCCCCCCCCCCCCCCCCCCCCCCCCCCCCCCCCCCCCCCCCCCCCCCCCCCCCCCCCCCCCCCCCCCCCCCCCCCCCCCCCCCCCCCCCCCCCCCCCCCCCCCCCCCCCCCCCCCCCCCCCCCCCCCCCCCCCCCCCCCCCCCCCCCCCCCCCCCCCCCCCCCCCCCCCCCCCCCCCCCCCCCCCCCCCCCCCCCCCCCCCCCCCCCCCCCCCCCCCCCCCCCCCCCCCCCCCCCCCCCCCCCCCCCCCCCCCCCCCCCCCCCCCCCCCCCCCCCCCCCCCCCCCCCCCCCCCCCCCCCCCCCCCCCCCCCCCCCCCCCCCCCCCCCCCCCCCCCCCCCCCCCCCCCCCCCCCCCCCCCCCCCCCCCCCCCCCCCCCCCCCCCCCCCCCCCCCCCCCCCCCCCCCCCCCCCCCCCCCCCCCCCCCCCCCCCCCCCCCCCCCCCCCCCCCCCCCCCCCCCCCCCCCCCCCCCCCCCCCCCCCCCCCCCCCCCCCCCCCCCCCCCCCCCCCCCCCCCCCCCCCCCCCCCCCCCCCCCCCCCCCCCCCCCCCCCCCCCCCCCCCCCCCCCCCCCCCCCCCCCCCCCCCCCCCCCCCCCCCCCCCCCCCCCCCCCCCCCCCCCCCCCCCCCCCCCCCCCCCCCCCCCCCCCCCCCCCCCCCCCCCCCCCCCCCCCCCCCCCCCCCCCCCCCCCCCCCCCCCCCCCCCCCCCCCCCCCCCCCCCCCCCCCCCCCCCCCCCCCCCCCCCCCCCCCCCCCCCCCCCCCCCCCCCCCCCCCCCCCCCCCCCCCCCCCCCCCCCCCCCCCCCCCCCCCCCCCCCCCCCCCCCCCCCCCCCCCCCCCCCCCCCCCCCCCCCCCCCCCCCCCCCCCCCCCCCCCCCCCCCCCCCCCCCCCCCCCCCCCCCCCCCCCCCCCCCCCCCCCCCCCCCCCCCCCCCCCCCCCCCCCCCCCCCCCCCCCCCCCCCCCCCCCCCCCCCCCCCCCCCCCCCCCCCCCCCCCCCCCCCCCCCCCCCCCCCCCCCCCCCCCCCCCCCCCCCCCCCCCCCCCCCCCCCCCCCCCCCCCCCCCCCCCCCCCCCCCCCCCCCCCCCCCCCCCCCCCCCCCCCCCCCCCCCCCCCCCCCCCCCCCCCCCCCCCCCCCCCCCCCCCCCCCCCCCCCCCCCCCCCCCCCCCCCTAAAGATGAGCATGACTTCATTGGAGTCGACCTGATGTACGTTGAATTTGAAGAATTATTTTAGTTATACAATCAAGATGCCATCGACAAAACTCTCGTGACTTGCTATTGTCTGTAAGTATTACTTCTGTAATTAATTCTCTAGCTCAGCTCGTTCATTGCATGTATATATAATTATCCTCACTATATTATGCAGATTGAATATCGTCGAATACAAAAGAGGACAAATCTATGACATTGGGTTCATTAGCCCAAATACTGTAAATGAATATACGGTACAAAAGAGACCCGACGATACTGAGGAAAACTTGCTAAACTCGTTACTTTGACATCAAAACAAAAGGGAAATACTCTTTCCTTACAACTTCAAGTGAGTGTTACTGTCTTGTCAATATTCTGTTTCGCTTACTCGAGGTTAAGTACTGTAATTGATGAGTTATGCGTGCGCAGCTTCTATTTTATTCTGCTATTCATTAAGCTTGACGTGGAACTAGTAACTGTCTTAGACTCGAGACGTAAAGAGCCTAAGGAGTGGGCGGACATGAGTGAAATGCTCCAGAAGTAAGTTCAATCATTATCGCACCATATTGGCAACTTTCGTTCATTTCCTGATATCAAGTAATCATTTTCTTTGCCGGGCAGGGTTTGGAAAAAGTTCACCAGAATGGTACCGGGTCTAGAGAAAAAGGAGCTGCGATTTTCACACCCCAAAGTAAGTAGTACTAGCTAGTTCCGCGCATCTCTCATTGATTCTAGTTTCTTCAATACCATTATCATGCTTGATTATCATTTTGATTGAACTCTATTCTCGTAAAGTGCTTGTGGCAGGCACCCGGGAATAATTTATGTGGATTCCTCGTTTGCGAGTTCATTCGCCACTCGACCTCTGAGTGGGGCTTATCTGACCAACAATTTGAAGTACGTAAACAATATTCACAATTTTATTTTATTACCATCAATTGGGTTGGGTTTCATTCATATATATATTGACCGCCTGCTTTAAATTAGACATGGCGGATGCGGGATCAACTCCTACCAAATGATCGCATACGAGCAATTTAAGAGGAATTGGCGGGATTCTTTGTTGAGCACGTCATACCTGAAGACGGAGAATATCATCAGGAATTGCAATACGATTTTGGTAGATGATGTTAGGGATCGTAAGAGATGTTATATTGTATATATGCATCAACGTGTACTATATGTAGTAGCGTCGAATAGATGTACGAAAGCTTGTTGTTCGACCAACAAGCACGGAGAAAGAGAGGTCACTTCTCTCTATATATTGATCATGACGGTGTTGTGTAATTAATGGTTCCTTCATTGCTTACTTACTACCGTCGAGTTCTCTCTATATGTAGTAGCTAGCATCGACCAAGCACGAAGAAAGAGAGGTCACTTCTCTCTATATGTAGTAGCTACCTAACACGATATGAAACCCCTAAACCCTCCAAAACCCCTAAACCCCTCCTTTGAAAAAAAAAACAGGGCCTGGCTGCTGCTGGTGCGTGGCTGCCTTTTAGTCCCGGTCGGTGTTACCAACCGGGACTAAAGGTCCTCCTGCCTGGGCGCCCCACAGCGGCCACATGGGGCCCCATTAGTCCCGGTTCGTAAGATGACCGAGACTAAAAGTGGTGGGCATTAGTTCCGGTTGCAGAATCGGGACTAAAGGCCCTCTAGAACCGAGACTGATGCCCTGTTTTCTACTAGTGACGGGAATTCCATTGGGATCCAAGAGGGAAGGGTAATGATGGATTTGGTAAATCAAATCCATGGTTTAAAAATGAACCGTGTTAACTTACCATAACAACAACTCAATTCCTATCGAATTCCTATAGTGGAATTCCTATAGGATAGAACATACACATGGTGGAAGCGAATCTAGTCTTGAACTTCATGCGCTGTAGTAGTATTTAATTCCAAACAAATATCGAAACATGGCTCACTATTGCTGCTAATCCATGCGGTATACCACTAATCGACTTAGAGCAACTCTAGCAGATGCGCTATATACGGTTGATCGTCAACCAGTATGGCAAAGACCATAAAAAACAAGCTAGTAGAGTCGCCATATGCACCTTGATTGATATATTTTATGGAACTCGCTCCAAAATGAACTCATCACCTCCGTAATGGAAGGGTGGGAGTCCAGGTTTGGAATGCACTCCAAACCCAACTACCGTGACGCAAGTGAAGTTTCATCTTCTTCATGTTCGTGCTATAGCCGGGTTTTGAAGCAGCACTGCCGACCGTATGCCCACCACCAAAAATGAAGATCATCGACGAAGGCGGGGGGGGGGGGCGACGTGACTGCCAACCACCCACTGCATGAGTGGTGCACCCGTTCCCTCAGACACCCACCATGGAACCTCATCTTCTGACGAGACACTCACCCTCCTCGGCTCTAAAACCCCAATGGTGAGGCGTCCCCATCACACCCTAACCTTAGTCACCTCCTCTTCCTCCCCTAGCCACCACCTCATCCCCAATCCGCCTGGCCACGACAAAGCCGTCGTGCAAGACAACACAATACTAGTTCAACATCCTTGCTGACAATAACCTACCAACGCAAAAGCCGCGCGCTGGCGGAGGACATCGTTGCCCCTGTCGCCCATATCCCGTCTAGGCCAAGCCTGAGCCTGAGGACCCAATCGGGGTTGTTCTCAAGCTCTCTGGTCACGAAGCGGAGGAGCACCGTCGCGAACGCTTTGGCCCCGCAATTGACAACAACAAGGAGCAATGGCAGATTGACCTCTCGAGGAGGTCAAGGTCGAGGAAGAGTGTGCCCGTCACCGGAGGCTCGATCTACTACTCGACAATGACGACTAACGCAACTACCTTGACGACATTGACAAGGGCGAGGAGGAGAAGGACGATGATGACGAGGAGGACTAGATGGCGCCCATGTCGGACTAGCTAGTGCTAGTAGTAGGGAGCAATGTCGAATAGGCACACGGCGTTTTTTGAAACTGCCGCCTAATTACATTTCAAGTCGCAAAATGTATGTAAACATGGAATTTTGTCCACGAATATAAGAACTAAGCTATTTCTGATAAGTTCTCGTGTTTGATTACACTTAGTTGGTGTTTGAATGGCTTAAACTGAAACTACAAATTTATAAGCAAATGCAAAAAAAATAGAAATAAAATATGCTTTTAATGATTTACTCCCTTCGTCCCATAGTATAAGAGCGTTTACTCTCTTCGTCCCATAGTATAAGAGCGTTTTTGACACTACTGTAGTGTTAAAAATGCTCTTATATTATGAGACGGAGTGAGTAATGTTTATGCGTTAGCCTGATAGTCTTAATAAAAAAAATGAAAAGCGCTCGCTTTTGACGACCCTTTGCTCTGACTACCTCGTTTGAAAATCAGCCCGTTCATCGCCGGGAAACTCCAGATGTACCATAAGGCGCCATACAGGGATCGTACACACATAATTCCCTGGTATGTACGTACGTACGGGGCGCACTGTGAGGTGCGTAAAGAATGGGACCTTGGACAAGCAGTCAAAACGTTTCAGACTGTCAGTGGGCTGTTGCCGGCATTGCATTCATCTGGTTCAGCCAGCGGCAGAGGTGGTTCCGTTTCACCTTCTTGGCTTCATGCTACCTCCTCAACCTCATCATCACATCACTGCTGCAGCTCACAGTACCAACTGGGCCAACAAGCCACCGGCCCAGGCCCACCATCATTTCTGACGACCGACGGGTTCTAGTATTTGCTACGGTAAGAGCAACTCCAACGGGGTGACCCAAACGGACGCGGATTTTGTCCCCCTTTTTTTTCCGTTTGGGTCGGTCAAACAGACATGCATGTCCGTTTTTTCGTTTGGGTCAGCCCGTGCGCCCAACGGGAGGAAAACGCATTTTGTGCATGTCCGTTCTAGCATTTCATCGAACACGTAGCAGGCGGGCAGCTCGCAGCGAGGGAGGGCGAGCGCGGCGCGGCACGGCGAGCATGGCGGACTGCAGCAACACTGGCCGGGCGCGGGCGAGAGGCGAGGCCAGCGGACTGCAGCATCTCCGGCCGGGCGCGGGCGAGAGGCGAGGCCAGCGGCTGCAGCAACACCGCCCGGGCGCGCGGTGGAGCACGCCGACACCGCGGAAGGCCGAGCGCCGTGCAGCATCAACGGGCACGGGTGCGGGCGCGAAGCCGGACGGGCGTTGGCGCCAAAGCGAGGCGAGGCCGGGCGCGGGCGCGAGGCCACCGGCTGCAGCACCGCCGGCCGGGCGCGCGGTGGAGCACGCCGACACCGTGGAAGGCCGAGCGCCGTGCAGCATCCCCGGGCACGGGCGCTGGCGCGAGCACGAGGGCGAGGCCGGGCATGGGCGCGAGCGCAAGGCCGAGCGCCGTGTAGCAGCCCCGGGCACGGTCGCGAGCGCGAGGCCGGGTTGCAGTAGCTTGATGGTGTCGGTCAACACCAATCCATCAGCCAACAAACAAGAAGAAAACGATAGTACGACAACGCGCTAGCTAGCTGACTCGCCGGTGTACATTGGCTTCTTGGACTCGACGACATCGACGCTGGATGCGGAGCTCCCTGCTGCCTGCTCATGGAAGGCAGGCGCGGCTGACTACTGCTGCTCCTTCCCTGGCGGCGTCACCGCGGCGTCGGATCCCACCGGAGGGGGAGCTGCTGCACCGGCGATGTGCCCAGCTGCATCGAAACCGCGGCGTGCTCTGTGCCTGCGCCGTCGTGGGTGGCGACAAAGAGGAAAGGAGGAGAGAGAAAGGGGTGGGATGGATGAGTGGACGCTTTTGTTGGATGACAGATGGGCCAGCATGCATGTGCAGCGGACGCAGCCGGAGGAAGAGGCCACCAAAAGCGTCTGCTTTGTGTGAGCTTCGGACCCATTTCAGTCTCAAATTTGAGATGAAAATGGGTCCGCGTGGACACAAAGTGGACGCAAAATAGAAATGGGTCTTTGCGTTGGGCCGTCGTTTTTGTCCGTGCGGACCCAAACGGACGTGGGCGGACGAAATGGGTCGCCCCATTGAAGTTGCTCTAAAAGCCAAACCAAGACAGAAATAGAAGAGGTAAAAACCTACGAAAATGCTGTAGAACCGATGTTTTTTCAGAGCGGTTCCTTACTGTTGAACATGTGTACATGTACGTAGATCTGGGTTTCGTATGCAGTACCTGTAGTGTCTGTCTCCCTCTGTATGTACGTGTATCTTAGGAGACAAGATACCGGTCGCACCCCTTGTATCTATATATATGTGCCTAGTGCACGATCAATCAATTATCGATGCACCAAATCATTCTCTACATGGTATCTATCGCAAGTCGATCCTCCCGCTTCCGCCAACCCTAGCCGCCGCCGCCTCGGGCCGCCGCCGCCGCCGCAATCTGCCGCCGCCGACGCCCCACGCCGCCGACGCCACCCCTCTCCATGCGCGCCTTCCCCCGCGTCCTCTCCTCCCCGCCGCGCCGCCCTCCCGCCGCGCCGTGCCTCTCCCACCGCCGCGCCGCCCTACCACAGTCGCGCCGCCTCCTTCCCCAACCCCTCGCCGCCATGTCGTCCAACGCCTCCTCCTACTCCAACCCCTTCGCCGTCGACCCTGCTGAAATCCGCGACATCAACGTCCACGCACGCGTCCCCGTCGTCCTCGATGCCTCCAACTCCACGTACTTCGCGTGGAAGACGTACTTCTCGCTGCTCTTCCGCGAGAACAACCTCGTGGATCATGTGGACGGCACCGTTGACTCCCGCGCCATGGTGGACGACCCCGAGTGGACCGCGATCGACGCCACGATCATCCGGTGGTTCTTCACCACCATCTCCAAGGACCTGTTCCACACGGTCGTGAGCGCCGGCGACGACGCCCGCGCCATGTGGGTTAAGCTGAACGGCCTCTTCACCGACAACAAGCTTCAGCGCCGCGTTTTTTTGCAGCAGGAATTTTTTGACTGTCACCAGGATGAACAGTCCATTGATGACTACTGCCGCGCCTGAAGACGTTGGCGGATGAGCTCCGCGACATTGGCGCCAAAGTTGATGACGATCTCCTCCTCAGCACGCTCACCGCCGGCCTCAACGAGGACTTCGGCAACGCCGCCTCCAACCTCACCTTGATGCCGGAGCCCTCCTTCCCCAAGTTCGTGGCGTACTTGCGGTTGGAGGAGCGCCGGATGAAGGGGGTCAAGAAGCGTGTGCAGCATCACGCCCTCGCCACCGGCACCTCCCGTGGCGCCCCACCACTGGCCGCTCCACCCGCGCCGCGCCAGCAGCCGCCGCCCCCGCGCCTCCGGGGTACTTCCCCCTGCCGCCCGCGCCTCCCGCCCCTCCCGCTGCCCCCCAGCAGCCCGGTGGCGGGCTTCGCGGCAACCACCGCGGGGGCGGCCGCAAGCAGCAACAGGCGCCGGGGGGCCCCTCGTCAGCAGCAGCAGCAGGCCACCCTTCCGTGGACGTACGGCACCAACCCGTGGACCGGCGTCATCCACGCGTACTCGATGCCGGTCCCTCGAGCTCCCGCTCCGGGCATCCTTGGGCCTCGTCCGGCAAGCCACCAGGCCCTCTTCGCCACGCAGAACGCCGCTCCCTACAGCGGCTACGGTGCCGCGCCCCCGCCCGCGCCCGCCTACGGCGCCGCCACCGCGCCGGCCTTCGGCGCTGCCCCCGTGCCGGCTTATGGCGCCGGCCTACGGAGGGTTTTACCCTCCTCAGGTGCCGCCGCCGTGGGACCCGGCCCTTCTCGCTGCTCTGCACTCCGGCCCGTCACCGAGTTCCTATGGTGGCGGCGGTGACTGCTACATGGACTCGGGCGCCACCGCTCACTTGACTGCTCATCCCGGTAACCTCACGTCTGCCACCCCTGTTCATACTCCCACTCGCATCACCGTTGGTAATGGTTCCTTCCTACCCATTACACATGTCGGTCATATGTCATTTCCCTCTACTTCTACTCCCGTTAATATGTCTAATGTTCTTGTGTCTCCTGACTTAGTCACTAATCTAGTTTCTGTTCGTCGCCTTGCTCGTGAGAATCCTATCACTGTTGAATTTGACGATATCGGCTTTTCTGTGAAGGACGCCCGTACATGGATGGTACTCCACCGATGTGACAGCCCGG
This sequence comes from Thinopyrum obtusiflorum, assembly GCA_036873465.1. Classification (NCBI taxonomy): domain Eukaryota; kingdom Viridiplantae; phylum Streptophyta; class Magnoliopsida; order Poales; family Poaceae; genus Thinopyrum; species Thinopyrum obtusiflorum. The sequence continues at coordinate 35,029 of JAAAWM010010993.1, read as the reverse complement.
ATGAGCTTTACCCGGTGCATCCCTCCGGCGCCACCACCACACGTCGTCCCGCCGCCTTCGCTGCTAGTGTCGATCTTTGGCACGCCCGCCTCGGTCATCCCAACTCCACCGTTATGCGTCAGATTCTTCAGAGTTTTTCTTTCTCATGTAATAAGGTTGACGACCACACTTGTGAGGCTTGCCGTCTTGGCAAGCACGTTCGTCTTCCCTTTAGCGAGTCTACAAACATTTCCACCTTTCCGTTTCAATTATTGCATAGTGATGTTTGGACGTCCCCGGTTGCGAGCAACACGGGCTACTTATACTATTTGGTGATATTGGATGATTTTTCTCATTACCCCCCCCCCCCCCCCCCCCCCCCCCCCCCCCCCCCCCCCCCCCCCCCCCCCCCCCCCCCCCCCCCCCCCCCCCCCCCCCCCCCCCCCCCCCCCCCCCCCCCCCCCCCCCCCCCCCCCCCCCCCCCCCCCCCCCCCCCCCCCCCCCCCCCCCCCCCCCCCCCCCCCCCCCCCCCCCCCCCCCCCCCCCCCCCCCCCCCCCCCCCCCCCCCCCCCCCCCCCCCCCCCCCCCCCCCCCCCCCCCCCCCCCCCCCCCCCCCCCCCCCCCCCCCCCCCCCCCCCCCCCCCCCCCCCCCCCCCCCCCCCCCCCCCCCCCCCCCCCCCCCCCCCCCCCCCCCCCCCCCCCCCCCCCCCCCCCCCCCCCCCCCCCCCCCCCCCCCCCCCCCCCCCCCCCCCCCCCCCCCCCCCCCCCCCCCCCCCCCCCCCCCCCCCCCCCCCCCCCCCCCCCCCCCCCCCCCCCCCCCCCCCCCCCCCCCCCCCCCCCCCCCCCCCCCCCCCCCCCCCCCCCCCCCCCCCCCCCCCCCCCCCCCCCCCCCCCCCCCCCCCCCCCCCCCCCCCCCCCCCCCCCCCCCCCCCCCCCCCCCCCCCCCCCCCCCCCCCCCCCCCCCCCCCCCCCCCCCCCCCCCCCCCCCCCCCCCCCCCCCCCCCCCCCCCCCCCCCCCCCCCCCCCCCCCCCCCCCCCCCCCCCCCCCCCCCCCCCCCCCCCCCCCCCCCCCCCCCCCCCCCCCCCCCCCCCCCCCCCCCCCCCCCCCCCCCCCCCCCCCCCCCCCCCCCCCCCCCCCCCCCCCCCCCCCCCCCCCCCCCCCCCCCCCCCCCCCCCCCCCCCCCCCCCCCCCCCCCCCCCCCCCCCCCCCCCCCCCCCCCCCCCCCCCCCCCCCCCCCCCCCCCCCCCCCCCCCCCCCCCCCCCCCCCCCCCCCCCCCCCCCCCCCCCCCCCCCCCCCCCCCCCCCCCCCCCCCCCCCCCCCCCCCCCCCCCCCCCCCCCCCCCCCCCCCCCCCCCCCCCCCCCCCCCCCCCCCCCCCCCCCCCCCCCCCCCCCCCCCCCCCCCCCCCCCCCCCCCCCCCCCCCCCCCCCCCCCCCCCCCCCCCCCCCCCCCCCCCCCCCCCCCCCCCCCCCCCCCCCCCCCCCCCCCCCCCCCCCCCCCCCCCCCCCCCCCCCCCCCCCCCCCCCCCCCCCCCCCCCCCCCCCCCCCCCCCCCCCCCCCCCCCCCCCCCCCCCCCCCCCCCCCCCCCCCCCCCCCCCCCCCCCCCCCCCCCCCCCCCCCCCCCCCCCCCCCCCCCCCCCCCCCCCCCCCCCCCCCCCCCCCCCCCCCCCCCCCCCCCCCCCCCCCCCCCCCCCCCCCCCCCCCCCCCCCCCCCCCCCCCCCCCCCCCCCCCCCCCCCCCCCCCCCCCCCCCCCCCCCCCCCCCCCCCCCCCCCCCCCCCCCCCCCCCCCCCCCCCCCCCCCCCCCCCCCCCCCCCCCCCCCCCCCCCCCCCCCCCCCCCCCCCCCCCCCCCCCCCCCCCCCCCCCCCCCCCCCCCCCCCCCCCCCCCCCCCCCCCCCCCCCCCCCCCCCCCCCCCCCCCCCCCCCCCCCCCCCCCCCCCCCCCCCCCCCCCCCCCCCCCCCCCCCCCCCCCCCCCCCCCCCCCCCCCCCCCCCCCCCCCCCCCCCCCCCCCCCCCCCCCCCCCCCCCCCCCCCCCCCCCCCCCCCCCCCCCCCCCCCCCCCCCCCCCCCCCCCCCCCCCCCCCCCCCCCCCCCCCCCCCCCCCCCCCCCCCCCCCCCCCCCCCCCCCCCCCCCCCCCCCCCCCCCCCCCCCCCCCCCCCCCCCCCCCCCCCCCCCCCCCCCCCCCCCCCCCCCCCCCCCCCCCCCCCCCCCCCCCCCCCCCCCCCCCCCCCCCCCCCCCCCCCCCCCCCCCCCCCCCCCCCCCCCCCCCCCCCCCCCCCCCCCCCCCCCCCCCCCCCCCCCCCCCCCCCCCCCCCCCCCCCCCCCCCCCCCCCCCCCCCCCCCCCCCCCCCCCCCCCCCCCCCCCCCCCCCCCCCCCCCCCCCCCCCCCCCCCCCCCCCCCCCCCCCCCCCCCCCCCCCCCCCCCCCCCCCCCCCCCCCCCCCCCCCCCCCCCCCCCCCCCCCCCCCCCCCCCCCCCCCCCCCCCCCCCCCCCCCCCCCCCCCCCCCCCCCCCCCCCCCCCCCCCCCCCCCCCCCCCCCCCCCCCCCCCCCCCCCCCCCCCCCCCCCCCCCCCCCCCCCCCCCCCCCCCCCCCCCCCCCCCCCCCCCCCCCCCCCCCCCCCCCCCCCCCCCCCCCCCCCCCCCCCCCCCCCCCCCCCCCCCCCCCCCCCCCCCCCCCCCCCCCCCCCCCCCCCCCCCCCCCCCCCCCCCCCCCCCCCCCCCCCCCCCCCCCCCCCCCCCCCCCCCCCCCCCCCCCCCCCCCCCCCCCCCCCCCCCCCCCCCCCCCCCCCCCCCCCCCCCCCCCCCCCCCCCCCCCCCCCCCCCCCCCCCCCCCCCCCCCCCCCCCCCCCCCCCCCCCCCCCCCCCCCCCCCCCCCCCCCCCCCCCCCCCCCCCCCCCCCCCCCCCCCCCCCCCCCCCCCCCCCCCCCCCCCCCCCCCCCCCCCCCCCCCCCCCCCCCCCCCCCCCCCCCCCCCCCCCCCCCCCCCCCCCCCCCCCCCCCCCCCCCCCCCCCCCCCCCCCCCCCCCCCCCCCCCCCCCCCCCCCCCCCCCCCCCCCCCCCCCCCCCCCCCCCCCCCCCCCCCCCCCCCCCCCCCCCCCCCCCCCCCCCCCCCCCCCCCCCCCCCCCCCCCCCCCCCCCCCCCCCCCCCCCCCCCCCCCCCCCCCCCCCCCCCCCCCCCCCCCCCCCCCCCCCCCCCCCCCCCCCCCCCCCCCCCCCCCCCCCCCCCCCCCCCCCCCCCCCCCCCCCCCCCCCCCCCCCCCCCCCCCCCCCCCCCCCCCCCCCCCCCCCCCCCCCCCCCCCCCCCCCCCCCCCCCCCCCCCCCCCCCCCCCCCCCCCCCCCCCCCCCCCCCCCCCCCCCCCCCCCCCCCCCCCCCCCCCCCCCCCCCCCCCCCCCCCCCCCCCCCCCCCCCCCCCCCCCCCCCCCCCCCCCCCCCCCCCCCCCCCCCCCCCCCCCCCCCCCCCCCCCCCCCCCCCCCCCCCCCCCCCCCCCCCCCCCCCCCCCCCCCCCCCCCCCCCCCCCCCCCCCCCCCCCCCCCCCCCCCCCCCCCCCCCCCCCCCCCCCCCCCCCCCCCCCCCCCCCCCCCCCCCCCCCCCCCCCCCCCCCCCCCCCCCCCCCCCCCCCCCCCCCCCCCCCCCCCCCCCCCCCCCCCCCCCCCCCCCCCCCCCCCCCCCCCCCCCCCCCCCCCCCCCCCCCCCCCCCCCCCCCCCCCCCCCCCCCCCCCCCCCCCCCCCCCCCCCCCCCCCCCCCCCCCCCCCCCCCCCCCCCCCCCCCCCCCCCCCCCCCCCCCCCCCCCCCCCCCCCCCCCCCCCCCCCCCCCCCCCCCCCCCCCCCCCCCCCCCCCCCCCCCCCCCCCCCCCCCCCCCCCCCCCCCCCCCCCCCCCCCCCCCCCCCCCCCCCCCCCCCCCCCCCCCCCCCCCCCCCCCCCCCCCCCCCCCCCCCCCCCCCCCCCCCCCCCCCCCCCCCCCCCCCCCCCCCCCCCCCCCCCCCCCCCCCCCCCCCCCCCCCCCCCCCCCCCCCCCCCCCCCCCCCCCCCCCCCCCCCCCCCCCCCCCCCCCCCCCCCCCCCCCCCCCCCCCCCCCCCCCCCCCCCCCCCCCCCCCCCCCCCCCCCCCCCCCCCCCCCCCCCCCCCCCCCCCCCCCCCCCCCCCCCCCCCCCCCCCCCCCCCCCCCCCCCCCCCCCCCCCCCCCCCCCCCCCCCCCCCCCCCCCCCCCCCCCCCCCCCCCCCCCCCCCCCCCCCCCCCCCCCCCCCCCCCCCCCCCCCCCCCCCCCCCCCCCCCCCCCCCCCCCCCCCCCCCCCCCCCCCCCCCCCCCCCCCCCCCCCCCCCCCCCCCCCCCCCCCCCCCCCCCCCCCCCCCCCCCCCCCCCCCCCCCCCCCCCCCCCCCCCCCCCCCCCCCCCCCCCCCCCCCCCCCCCCCCCCCCCCCCCCCCCCCCCCCCCCCCCCCCCCCCCCCCCCCCCCCCCCCCCCCCCCCCCCCCCCCCCCCCCCCCCCCCCCCCCCCCCCCCCCCCCCCCCCCCCCCCCCCCCCCCCCCCCCCCCCCCCCCCCCCCCCCCCCCCCCCCCCCCCCCCCCCCCCCCCCCCCCCCCCCCCCCCCCCCCCCCCCCCCCCCCCCCCCCCCCCCCCCCCCCCCCCCCCCCCCCCCCCCCCCCCCCCCCCCCCCCCCCCCCCCCCCCCCCCCCCCCCCCCCCCCCCCCCCCCCCCCCCCCCCCCCCCCCCCCCCCCCCCCCCCCCCCCCCCCCCCCCCCCCCCCCCCCCCCCCCCCCCCCCCCCCCCCCCCCCCCCCCCCCCCCCCCCCCCCCCCCCCCCCCCCCCCCCCCCCCCCCCCCCCCCCCCCCCCCCCCCCCCCCCCCCCCCCCCCCCCCCCCCCCCCCCCCCCCCCCCCCCCCCCCCCCCCCCCCCCCCCCCCCCCCCCCCCCCCCCCCCCCCCCCCCCCCCCCCCCCCCCCCCCCCCCCCCCCCCCCCCCCCCCCCCCCCCCCCCCCCCCCCCCCCCCCCCCCCCCCCCCCCCCCCCCCCCCCCCCCCCCCCCCCCCCCCCCCCCCCCCCCCCCCCCCCCCCCCCCCCCCCCCCCCCCCCCCCCCCCCCCCCCCCCCCCCCCCCCCCCCCCCCCCCCCCCCCCCCCCCCCCCCCCCCCCCCCCCCCCCCCCCCCCCCCCCCCCCCCCCCCCCCCCCCCCCCCCCCCCCCCCCCCCCCCCCCCCCCCCCCCCCCCCCCCCCCCCCCCCCCCCCCCCCCCCCCCCCCCCCCCCCCCCCCCCCCCCCCCCCCCCCCCCCCCCCCCCCCCCCCCCCCCCCCCCCCCCCCCCCCCCCCCCCCCCCCCCCCCCCCCCCCCCCCCCCCCCCCCCCCCCCCCCCCCCCCCCCCCCCCCCCCCCCCCCCCCCCCCCCCCCCCCCCCCCCCCCCCCCCCCCCCCCCCCCCCCCCCCCCCCCCCCCCCCCCCCCCCCCCCCCCCCCCCCCCCCCCCCCCCCCCCCCCCCCCCCCCCCCCCCCCCCCCCCCCCCCCCCCCCCCCCCCCCCCCCCCCCCCCCCCCCCCCCCCCCCCCCCCCCCCCCCCCCCCCCCCCCCCCCCCCCCCCCCCCCCCCCCCCCCCCCCCCCCCCCCCCCCCCCCCCCCCCCCCCCCCCCCCCCCCCCCCCCCCCCCCCCCCCCCCCCCCCCCCCCCCCCCCCCCCCCCCCCCCCCCCCCCCCCCCCCCCCCCCCCCCCCCCCCCCCCCCCCCCCCCCCCCCCCCCCCCCCCCCCCCCCCCCCCCCCCCCCCCCCCCCCCCCCCCCCCCCCCCCCCCCCCCCCCCCCCCCCCCCCCCCCCCCCCCCCCCCCCCCCCCCCCCCCCCCCCCCCCCCCCCCCCCCCCCCCCCCCCCCCCCCCCCCCCCCCCCCCCCCCCCCCCCCCCCCCCCCCCCCCCCCCCCCCCCCCCCCCCCCCCCCCCCCCCCCCCCCCCCCCCCCCCCCCCCCCCCCCCCCCCCCCCCCCCCCCCCCCCCCCCCCCCCCCCCCCCCCCCCCCCCCCCCCCCCCCCCCCCCCCCCCCCCCCCCCCCCCCCCCCCCCCCCCCCCCCCCCCCCCCCCCCCCCCCCCCCCCCCCCCCCCCCCCCCCCCCCCCCCCCCCCCCCCCCCCCCCCCCCCCCCCCCCCCCCCCCCCCCCCCCCCCCCCCCCCCCCCCCCCCCCCCCCCCCCCCCCCCCCCCCCCCCCCCCCCCCCCCCCCCCCCCCCCCCCCCCCCCCCCCCCCCCCCCCCCCCCCCCCCCCCCCCCCCCCCCCCCCCCCCCCCCCCCCCCCCCCCCCCCCCCCCCCCCCCCCCCCCCCCCCCCCCCCCCCCCCCCCCCCCCCCCCCCCCCCCCCCCCCCCCCCCCCCCCCCCCCCCCCCCCCCCCCCCCCCCCCCCCCCCCCCCCCCCCCCCCCCCCCCCCCCCCCCCCCCCCCCCCCCCCCCCCCCCCCCCCCCCCCCCCCCCCCCCCCCCCCCCCCCCCCCCCCCCCCCCCCCCCCCCCCCCCCCCCCCCCCCCCCCCCCCCCCCCCCCCCCCCCCCCCCCCCCCCCCCCCCCCCCCCCCCCCCCCCCCCCCCCCCCCCCCCCCCCCCCCCCCCCCCCCCCCCCCCCCCCCCCCCCCCCCCCCCCCCCCCCCCCCCCCCCCCCCCCCCCCCCCCCCCCCCCCCCCCCCCCCCCCCCCCCCCCCCCCCCCCCCCCCCCCCCCCCCCCCCCCCCCCCCCCCCCCCCCCCCCCCCCCCCCCCCCCCCCCCCCCCCCCCCCCCCCCCCCCCCCCCCCCCCCCCCCCCCCCCCCCCCCCCCCCCCCCCCCCCCCCCCCCCCCCCCCCCCCCCCCCCCCCCCCCCCCCCCCCCCCCCCCCCCCCCCCCCCCCCCCCCCCCCCCCCCCCCCCCCCCCCCCCCCCCCCCCCCCCCCCCCCCCCCCCCCCCCCCCCCCCCCCCCCCCCCCCCCCCCCCCCCCCCCCCCCCCCCCCCCCCCCCCCCCCCCCCCCCCCCCCCCCCCCCCCCCCCCCCCCCCCCCCCCCCCCCCCCCCCCCCCCCCCCCCCCCCCCCCCCCCCCCCCCCCCCCCCCCCCCCCCCCCCCCCCCCCCCCCCCCCCCCCCCCCCCCCCCCCCCCCCCCCCCCCCCCCCCCCCCCCCCCCCCCCCCCCCCCCCCCCCCCCCCCCCCCCCCCCCCCCCCCCCCCCCCCCCCCCCCCCCCCCCCCCCCCCCCCCCCCCCCCCCCCCCCCCCCCCCCCCCCCCCCCCCCCCCCCCCCCCCCCCCCCCCCCCCCCCCCCCCCCCCCCCCCCCCCCCCCCCCCCCCCCCCCCCCCCCCCCCCCCCCCCCCCCCCCCCCCCCCCCCCCCCCCCCCCCCCCCCCCCCCCCCCCCCCCCCCCCCCCCCCCCCCCCCCCCCCCCCCCCCCCCCCCCCCCCCCCCCCCCCCCCCCCCCCCCCCCCCCCCCCCCCCCCCCCCCCCCCCCCCCCCCCCCCCCCCCCCCCCCCCCCCCCCCCCCCCCCCCCCCCCCCCCCCCCCCCCCCCCCCCCCCCCCCCCCCCCCCCCCCCCCCCCCCCCCCCCCCCCCCCCCCCCCCCCCCCCCCCCCC